>PVJA010015009.1:0-46347 GCA_004027025.1 Myocastor coypus
TTTTTTTTTTTTTTTTTTTTTTTTTTTTTTTTTTTTTTTTTTTTTTTTTTTTTTTTTTTTAGTGGGACCAGGGTTCAAACTCACGAACTTGCACTTGCCAGGCAGGCACTTGTGCCACAGAGCTATCTCCCTGGCCCCTGTTTTGTCTTTTTGAGACAAGGTCTACCTATGCAGGTCAGGCTGGCCATGAGCTCACTTTTGTAGCCCAGGCTGGTCTTGAACTCACACCAGTCCTCCTGCCTCAGCCTCCCAAGTGCTGGGATTATGTAAAAATTCTTCAGGAAGTAGCTAGTACATTATTCCCATTTCATGTATGAGAAAACTGAGTTTCAGAGAAGTTAAGTGACCTACCCAAGGTCACAAAGTTCATTAAGAACAAATTGGGGTGTGAAGCTAGGCCCCCTCACTCCATGTCCATGCCAAATGTCACAGAAGGTAGGTGGGGGGCTTGACTCTGCAGTCTGCGCCACACACCCCCAGGTACCTAGACTGATGGTGCTCACAGAGCACAAAAGTTGCCCCCCCCAGACACCCTTACCAGCCTGGCCTCTGAGTGACCACCTCCCTTAGGCGAATCTGCCCCAAACCAGGCAGTCCTGGTGACCCCTGTGGTCTTCCCTTCCACAGCACCCACACCCAAATAGTCAGCTGAGCCACTCAATCGACCCATTTGCCCCGTCCACTTTGAGGGATGCAGCTCACGGAGACTTAAGCACTGCTGGGCTCCGAGCGGCTCAGGCAGACAACCAGCTCAGGCCAGAGAGACTGAAGGATTGATTTTTTTCTGTCTTTCTTTTTAATGACAAATGTGTATCTAGGAACCGCTGTTTCATTTGGCTGAACTGACGGATGGTGGAGCCCGGGGGCAGACAGGGACAGAGCAGGTGACCTCAGGTCTACTTTGGGCAGGAGGGTGACAGAGCTACTGGGGAGAAACAGACAGCAGGCTCTGTGCCCCACCCCAAACTGCCTCTCTTCATGGGACTATGAGGAGTCTTTGTTTTGTCCTAGAAATGCAGCCTCTGCTGACACTAGGCCCTACTTGCAGAGGTAGCCAGTGACCTTGACAGCCAGTAACCTTGATCCTCTGAGATTCTCACAGCTGGTCCCAATCCACTAGGGACCTGGAGCCTCTGCCCTGGCCATCCCCTCTGCCTGGACACCCTTCCCACGCTCTCACTCTCAGGCCCAATGTGGCCAGAACTCTTGGTCAGGAAGGGGCAATGTGGATGACACGTAAAATCCTCCGTGCTATAAATGCTGACAACTTCCATAAAAATGTTTTTAAATATTGCGGTAATCCAGAGAGACACTCCTGTGGGCCGGCCGTAGCTCCCAGTCTGACCTCTGTGGTCAGAGCTCCAAGAATACAAGATACTCCCTGCAACGTTAGTGCTACGTGGATACATCAAACTCCCAGTGGAGTAAAAGAGAAAACTTACACAGAAGCCTCTGAAAGAGCCTGCTGCAGCACCCACAGAATCTGTCGACCACTGTTTAAATGTCATAGTCTTTTTTTTTCCGGGGGTGGGGGGGGAGTACTCAGGTTTGAACTCATGACCTTGCACTTGCCAGGCAGGCACTTGTGCCATGGAGCTATCTTCCCAGCCCCCAACCACTGTTTATTTGGCTTTCTCTCCTCTCATGCTCCTAAAACATCAAGAAGAAAATGGTGGTGCTCCCCCTTAATCTCAGCACTCAGGTGGCTGAGGCCAGTGGATCGTTACCAGATTGAGACCAGCCTGGGCTACAAAGTGAGTTCAAGGCCAGCCTGAGCTGCACAGCGAGACCCCATCTCAAAAAGACAAAAACAAACAAACGAAGAGAAGAAGGCCTTACAAAGTGTTAACTGTGTGCCCCACATTGTGCTAACCATGCTCATGGTCAAAGTGGTTTAATCTTCCTGGGGACTACTAACAGTTCCATTTAAAGATGAAGAAAAGCACAGAGAGGTTAAGTGATTCATCCAAAGTCACAGAGTGGGCAGGTGAGAGAGTCAAGATTTCAAGTGGGCCCCTCGCCATCCTCACACTTGGTGCTTCCCTTTTGAAGGTACAGGTAAAGAACTAAATTTTTAAATCAAGTTTGATCCACATTAATACATTTAACTGGAAAGTGAAAACATCAGGTAGGCCCCAGCCTCCTTAGTGGCCATCACACAGGCCACTAGACCAGGGTCAGTAAACTACAGCCCTTAAGCCAACTACCTCTGCTTGTTTTTGTAAATAAAGTTTTATTGGCAGATAGCCACACCCACTCATTCAGATTGGCTAAGGCTGCTTTCCTGCTAGGAGGGCAGAGGGTGCTAACAGAAACTTGTGGCCCAGGCAGTATATTATACCTGAGTCCTTAAGGAGGGGAGGTGCTCTATGGATGGATGGCCTGGGGTACCTAAAGACACCATAGGGGCTGAGGAGGTAGCTCTGTGGCACAAGTGCCTGCCTGGCAAGTGCAAGGTCATGAGTTCACACCCCAGTCCCACCAAAATAAATAAATAAATAAATAAATAAATAAATAAATAAATAAATAAATAAATAAGACACCATAGCACATGAAGGTTCTGAGGTCAAATCCCAAGGAAACTGCAGTGGCCCTGGACAGGGATACATATTTGTACATTAAAGCTGGAAAAATGTTGAAGAAACTTCTTTAGGCTAAGTGGTCAAGACCTTGGGGTGGAGACTGAATGAAACAGAAGGAGCTAGCCAGGGAAGACGAGCCGCAGGCAGGGAACTGCAAGTGCAAAGGCCCCACAGTAGGAATGTGCTCAGTGTGATGAGGAACAGGGAGGCCAGCAAAGGCAGCAGAGGCTGAAACAAGAGCGCTGGGGCAGTGGTTAGACCAGAAGCCAGAGAGCTGGGAGGAAGGGGCCAGAGTATGCAGGGTCGGTCCCACAGGAGCAACTGGGATGTGAATGTACTCATCATAGGACTACACCATGCATACCCTAAACCATTTTTGCCAAGAGCTCATGGAAACTTTAAAAGCACGTTGCTCCATTCTAGACATAATTTCTTGTCTCAAAAAAATAAAATTGCTTAGAAGGCCACTAGATTCCTACCACCAACAGCCACTAGCGGAGGGTAGGGGGCAAGGTCATCAGAAGACTTCATACCTCCTTCAGGTTGAACACATCCCGGTAGGCACAACAAGTTTTTTTCATGGCACACGAAGAAATGGAGATTTGAGACACCGGATGATTCCCCGAGGAGTGTCGGAGGCCACACAAACCACAGCTCTGGTCCTTCTCCCTCTGCCAACCACCACTACCTCCCCAGACACCACACAAGCCATGGGCATAAGAGCCAGCAGCATCCCCAACCTCAGAGACAGACTCTGAAGCACAGGCAAGTCAAAGGCAGGCCTCAAGCCCATCCATGCTCTGCCTGTGCCAGGCTTGGGCTGAATGAGACATCCAGGATGCGGCTGAAAACTCAGCCCTTGCAGGAACAGCCCGGAAAACTCGCAGTTTGTGGGCAGCCCCAACTACCATCAAACAGGCCCAAATTTAGCAGCAGGCAAGGTGCTCACGTGTGAAATCCCATCTGCTGGAAGAAAGGTTACCACAACAGAATGTCAAGTTTGAAGATAGAATCCTCTTTTTAACAGAAAAGTTCTTTTTTTTTTTTTTTAAAGGAAGAAAAAAAAGAAAGAAAGAAAAGACAGACAAAAACCGCCATCAGAAACACTGCTCCCTCTAGTCAAAACAGCCCTGTGCTCATCTGAAGTAACCCACTGAGACACTGATGTGCTTCTTCAGGGTTGTCCAAGGTTTCCCAATTTCCCACAGTGACTTCAGAAATTAATAAAAGAAACTGCAAGACCTCCAACAGCAAAAGCAGTGCATGATGAGATGTTGCTTGGTTTTTGCTTGCATTCCAAGTGGGGAACCCATCTTTGGGAAGCAATTTCTGGCAAGTTGAGAAACGAGAATTTTAGGATGCTCAGAAAAGACTACTGAGCGCCTTAAATAAATACTCAACACCTGTTTGTAGCTCTTTCTGCAGAAAAAGCACATGGAGTGGGTCCACATGTCCTGAAGAGGTGGTTGGAATGGGTTACCTGCTGGCTGGACTTAAGAGGCGTGTCCAGGATTCCAGACAATTGTTTGGTCTTTCCCAAAATGCTGCTGGCAGCACCCCTCCCCCTGCTGCCCCTCTGCACCTCCCCCAGCCCTGGCCTCATCACCCTCACACCAGCCAACACCATGCCAAGCCCTGCCTAACCAGGCTCCCTACCCCAACGGCAACTCGACTAGTGCAAAGTTTCCAAAGTTAGGATTCCGCCAACAGAACTGATAGCTTATTTACTGCTGTCATCTACAGAAAGAGGAATTTTGACACATTGTTAAATGATAGCACATTTAGATAAGTCAAGCTGTCAGAGGCTCTAATGGATGTCTAAACTCTCTGTGGCTGATACGTAAAATTTATGCACTTCAGAATATCATAAGGTTATAATATTTTAATCACATCCATGCTCTTTTCTAAACTTTCGAGCAGGGAGAAACAGTCCATCAAACACCATATCACTCCCCTGCACCAAGACCTGCATGTGCTGGCCTGGAAGGTTCTGCAAACCCCTTGGAGAAGTACAGCTTCCCTCTTGCTGGTTCTGTGGGTCTTCTTCTTCACTGCTGACACTTCAAGCAGAATTCACCTTTTCCTCCAAAACTTATCCTGGGTGGTTCCACCAGCCAAGCTCTTTCCATCCATGGAAACCTAGATGCACATCTGGACCATGGGCCCTCACTTAGACTGCATGCCCTCACCCTCTTCAGAAGGGAAAGCAAAGAGGACTTGGGAGACTGCACTCACGGCATCATAAAAAAAAAAAAAAAAAAAAAAAAAAAAAAAAAAAAAAAAAAAAAAAAAAAAAAAAAAAAAAAAAAAAAAAAAAAAAAAAAAAAAAAAAAAAAAAAAAAAAAAAAAAAAAAAAAAAAAAAAAAAAAAAAAAAAAAAAAAAAAAAAAAAAAAAAAAAAAAAAAAAAAAAAAAAAGTGGCGAAGGAAAGCAGAAAAAGAAAATCATAAAGGTATGAATCCAGTTACGACAATTATACACAGAAAAGCCATTAAAAAATACTGCATTAGTAATGTTCACCATAAAGCAATCTTATAACCAAATGAAATATGCCCAGCATTATCTGTGGATGGAATTTTATTTCTTCTCATTTCCTGAGCTGCTATAGAAGCAGAAGGGGAAAAAGAAGAGGAGAGGCAGTTTCAGTGGTGTCAGCATGGGGTACCCAGGCAGGATCACCTTTGCATTCAGCCCTCAAGTTCCTACCGTTGACTGAGTTGCACCAGGCAGAAACAGTACCGCTGTGCTCAGAGACAGGAATAAGGAATAAGAACTGGACCGTTTCCTTCTTGGAAAATACATACTTCAGGAGGGCTGTACACAGAGCTGGCACAAGGTCACCTTTCTTGCCAGGATGGGATGGCATCAGTAGTGTGGTCCAGGCAGGGGACACAGGACCACTGTTGCTGCTCTGCCCACTTTGGGCTGGGCAACCCAGCTTTGAGAAAGCACCCAAGCTGAACTCCAAGGCAGAAAGCCACGCACCTCCTCACAGGCAGCCAGCCCGCCCCTGAGCGGGCCCAAGGCTCTCGGCTTGCACCAAGTTGGGCTAGGGACCTGCCTCTCCTACCCCTATCTCAGAACAAGCCAGTAGAAGTTTTCCTTTCTCCCCCAGAACAGCGGGGAAGGAAAAATGAAAATCCAGGTGCGGCATACAAGTCATCAGCGTTTTGTACCAGAGAGGCTCCCAGGCGAAAGTGCTGAGGCTCATAATCCGTCTCCAACAAAAGAGCCACCCAGAAGAACATGGGGAGCTGCCCCTGCTGGGCAGGGGGACAGGGAAGATTTCCAGTGGGGGCAGGGAGTAGCAGATGTGCCGGCCTGAATGTCTGCTCGCCACAGCTGCCACGGTTATTTCCCTGTGCCGTACAAGTGTGCAGCCTTTCCAACTCCCTGGAGGACACACCATCCACTTAATATCGATGTAAATGAGCTCCCCCCTCCCTGGAAGCCTCTGGTTTGTGCCTGACACCTAGCCATTGTCTTAATGAGTCGCCCCCACCCAACAGATACCCTTAGCAGGAGACAGGTCCTGGCCCACAGTGGTCACCGTCACCTGGACAAGCCTCTCCACCACCCCCACCTCCATCTTCTCCAGTTTCAATCTGTTTTGCCATCTCCGAATCTTGTAAACCCCTAACAAAGGGCTTCAAGATCCTGAGGAGTCCAGCTAGAATCAAGATTTGGGTGACCTCAACAGCCCCGCAAAGGATCCTTGAACAAGCAATAAAGAGTAAGATTTAAGCTTCCCCAGCTCAGAAATTAGCACCCGAGGAGCCGCACCCAGCCCTCAGCACCCAGCCTAAGCCTCTCCTCAGATGCAGCCCAGCTCCCCAATTGAAAACGAGTTATCTAATGAAAATTGTGTTAACTGACATTCCTGCCGACCGGGAGCAAATACCAGCGCTGTAAATCTCACCGAGGAAATTTTCTCCAGCCCAGAATAACAATAGGACCCTGCAAAGGGCTCTCCCCAGCCCTTCTGGTTTCTCTCCTCTTGTCTGCCACGTTCTTGTCATTCCTTATGTTACAGAACATCAATCATAAATAAAGACACTGTCCCCTAGCCATGCCCGGGTCTCATTTACAAACATTAGCAGGGAATACGATTACCATTGGCCTTCCGTGCCAAGCCCAATGTGGCTGCCCAACTCTCTCTCTGTCTCTCTCTGTCTCTCTCTGCCCCCACTCGTTAAGAAAGGCCACTTTAGCAGCCTTTAAACCAGCTAGCACAGTTCACAGTCCTACCCACCAGCCCACAACCAAACTGTAGCCCCAACTCCAGTGAAGACCTGGAATTGCCAGGCACTCACAGTTATTAACTACATGCCTGAGTGCCCTGATTTTTCTCTTCAGCTCAATGGCTTCGGGAAGAGAGGAGCGAGGAGCAGAGGGTTAGGAAAGGGGAGAACTGGGAATCAGCCAGGAAGGGAAGAGGGGTAGCAGAACCACTTATCAGAAGAAACTTAATGAGATTTGCAGACGGATTTTAAAAAATAAAGTGGGCCCCTTTTATCTCCAGACTGGTGCTCTCCCGAGTGAGAATGTCAAGGCCAAGGCAAGATGCTCTAATCCCCAGCTAACCACACCATTTCCCCGCCCCTCATTCTCGCACACCAGCTACGACCGCCAGGCTGTAGGGATTGGGGGCATTGTTGGGAGAGTCCCAGGCACCCACGGAATGAAGGCTGAAGCTCTGTCACTAATGAGGGGGTACTCTGTGAATCCACCCCCAGGCCTGGCTCCTAGAACGCAGAAAACACTCCAAATGTGGAGGAGACACCGACTCCCCAAAGGAGAAATGGGGAGAAAGTGCTAACTGGGAGGGATTGCTCTAGGGAAAGAGGGAAGGAGAGGGAAGGAAGGGAGGAAAAGAGAAGAAAACTGACGAAAGAGAAAAAGACTAGAGCGACAAGGAGGTGCAGGGGACAACACGGAGCGAGGGAATCTCCCATTTAAAAGTTCCCATGGGCCCGGGAGCCGGCAGTCACCTGCTCCGCGCTGCTCCAGGCTCACCACGGCCCCCGGACAAGAGCGCAAACTTGGTCGCTCCCGGGCCCATCTTCATTGCCCTTCTGCATCTAGATTTGGGAAGTGGGGGAAGCAAGAAGCAAAGACGAACCCCGAAACCCCAGCCCGAGAACGACCGGTCTGCTGGCGCTGGCGATCAGTCCGGCAGCGGCGGCTGCTCCAGCGGTGGCGGCAGCCCGGGGTGGCGGTGCGTCCGGGCTGCGCAGACAGGCGGCGGCCGCAGAGGTGCCGGCGGGCGGCGGGGCGCGGAGCCGCCTCCTCGCCACCCCGGGCCGCCTCCTCCTCCTCTTTCCTCCTCCTCCTCCCTGCCCGCCAGCTCCCTCCTCCCGGGCTCGGACAGCACGCGGCGCGCTCCGCGGCCTCCCCCGGCTCCGCGAAGTTGGGAGGTGCGCAAAGTGCTGCGCGCGGGCGGGGGCGGGGGGCGCGGGGTCCCGCCGGCCGCCCCCACGCCGCGGCCGGAGCCCCTGCCTCGCCGAGCCTTGCCCGGCCGTGCCTGCCGGCTTGCTCCCCCGGTCGCGGACTCTCTAGCGCTTCTCCATGGTCGCGGCGGCTAATCGATGATTGAACCGAACAAAGAGCAGCGGCGAGATCAATTCCTAATACCTATCGATGGGCAGCGGGCAGCCGGGTCCCCGCGAGCCCCGGCGGACGCCGCCCGCTGCCCCGGGGCGCCCGCCCGCCCGCCCGGGGACCTCCCCGGTGCGCCTAGGGCGCGCCCGGGTTCCCCACGGCCGCACGGCCGGCGCTGCCCGCACTAACCTGGAGTCGCCGTAGATCAAATCGCTTCCAATATTGAAACATCGATCCCACATTGGCGGCCATCTTGGGGGCTATTCGAGACGCGCACACACAAGAGTTTGGCTTTTCTCAATGGCTGCACTCAATATCCGGGCTGGACTCCCCCCAGCCCCGGGGCCGCCGCCGGCCGCACGGGCCCTGCGCGCTACCGCCCGAGGCCCCTCGGCCTCCTGCCACCCGCTGCCCCTCGGCGCCGCCTCGCCGCCGCCGCCACCGTCGCCGGGCCCGGGATCCGTGCGCCCCCCCGACCCCCGGAGGGCGCGGGCGGGGCGCGCCGGGCTGGGAGCGCGGCGCCCGCCCGGTGGAGGCGGTCGGGGCTGGGGCGGGAGGGGAGGGGTGGGGGGGAGGCAGCCGAGCCGAGAGGCGCCGGCGCCGCCGCTGCCCTGCCTGCAGCCGGCTCCCGGGCCGTGGAGCGCGCGCTGCATCTCCCCCCAAGTCCGGGGTCGCTGTGCCGCGCGACTGCACTTGACTTTGGCTTTTTGCAAACTTATCAATACTGACGTAACGTGCTGATCAATGCTAAGGGAAGTTTGGGAGGGGGGCTGCGGAAGGGGAACCGGGCGTGAGGGGCGCCAGCCTTACCCCGCATCAGCTCAACCCCTGGTCCCAACATTAAACACTTAAAAAAAAAAAAAAAAGTTAATAGTTTGTAATGCATTTTTTTCCCATTTTGCAAGGGAAGCACAGACAACACGTGCCTCGGCTGCCGCCGCTCCTCCACCGATCAGGCTTAGGATACGAGGACAGCAGCCCGCAGTTGGGGCCGCGCAGACGCTCGGATGGCAGCCGCCCGGGGGCGCCACTGAGTCATGGGAAATGTCACCGTATCCGCGAGTTTTCTCGCCCTTATATCCATATTATTTTGGGGGGGGGGGTGTCTTTGCCACAGCTCAAGGTTCTGGGGTGGGAAATTGTTGAAGTCCTTTACGAGTTCTTATATTATCGTTATTATTTAGGGTTTTTTTTGTTTTGTTTTGCGGGGCCGGGGTTCAAACTCACGACCTTACACTTGCCAGGCGGGCACTTGTGCCACAGAGCTACTCCTCGGCCCTTGTTTAGGGGATCCTTAACTGTTACGGACTTTCCGGCCCCTATTTAGGGGATCTTTCACTTAATTGTAAGGGCTTTCCAGAACTTTGCAATGCAAGAGGACCCTTTTATGGGTGTGATTATTATTGAAAGAAGGTGTTAGCCGGATCTCTGGAGAATCTTTCCCCCAGCAGGCTATTAGTCATTATTGTTATGCTCTTCAGGCTTTAGCCTTGTTGTGGGGCGCCGATCCTGTTGAGGTTACACTATTGTTATCATTATTATTTGGAATTCCAGGTCATCTGCTATATAGTATCCTTTTATTACTTTTTTTAAAGAAATGTTGCAATTATACTTTTTTTTTTCTTGTTTCAGAACTTTTGTTTGTTTATTTATTTATTTTTATGGCCGGCTCAGCCTACCCTCATGGCAGGGCTGGCGCAGCATGTGGTGTCGGGGATTGAACCTCGGTCCCTGCAGCCACCCAAGCCTTCCTAAGCAGGCACTTTAGACTACTGAGCCATCCTGCCGGGCCCCAGTATCCCTTTTATTATGATTATCTTTAGAGAACAACGGGTCCTTAGTCCCCTAGAGGGAGGTCCTGGTATTTTGCATTTTATCAGATCCTGGACAGCAAGAGTGACAAGGATTCTTGTTTTATGTGTTTCCCTCTCTGCTTCCTAGCAAGCCAGAGTTCTCCAGTCCTCTCGGCCTCTCACTCCTCAGGTGAACTCATGCCCCTACACCCCTCAGTCAGGAGCCCACTAACCCTCTCCCCTGACCTTAAGATCACTTGCTTTGTCTGAGATGACCCCTCCCCACCCTTATCAATCTAAAAGAAGGGGTTTGGGAGGTTTTTTTCCTTGTTCTCTGATCAAAAGATTTGCTTTTATGGGCAGCAAATGGAAATTATATTCTCTTTTTATGACCCAGCTTGGACTTCTGACATCACTCTTGGTCTGGGACAATAGATCAATACAGGGGTCATAAAAAAGATAAAGTTTAGAAGAGTTGTAAAGGAGAGAGAAACATGATGAATATTTTTGATGATTTTCCAATATTTGTATCTCAGAGCACGTGCTTGGAAGCAATTAAAATTTTTAATGTAACGTAAATAATTGTTTCATAACTGCTTCCAAAGAAGGTGTGATATTTCTGAGCAATCATTTGAACTGTTTAAAAAATGTGACGTGATTTAAACAAGCATACAGTATTTCTGTTACCATCCCATATATTTTCTGTGAGTCTCGGCAAATATATAAATGCAGGAGTTGAAAGACTCGACAGACCAAAAGTACAGCATTCACCCACATGTAATGAATTAGGCCTAGTTAGCAATTCCGAGTGGCCTGTTTCTCTGTCAGAGTAAATGGCACGTGATGGGTGGTTTATCTCGGCTCTTGGTAACTTCACATTTAAATTGCAGCTCTTATTCTGAAAATGAATTTAGGAAAATTTCATAACTATCACATTGCAATTTTTTTTAAATGGCTACATTTTCTCCTGAGCATCTGTACAGCTTACAGCTTGCTCTTTGAGTCTGTTTTTAAAAGACCTGTGATAAAAAAAAAAAAAAAAATTAAAAAAAAATCTAGAGTGAGTACAAAACCCTTGCAAGCAATGTTTAACAAATGAAGCTTCTGATAAAATACTACTTAACATTCATGTCAGACTTACAGCCGTGGGACACATGGTATTGTGCACCTCCTGCGTGAGACGGACGCCTCACACCTGTGGTATTCCTACCAGAAGTATGGAACCTAATTGTAACGAAACATCAGACCACCGCAAATGGAGGGAAAATTCTCCAAAATAAACAGGCCACTGTCCTGAAATATGTCAATGTTACATGAAATGCACAGAAAGACTGTTCCAGAGCAAGTATGCTAGATTAAAGGACACTAAGGAGATTTGACAATGATTAAAATATATGACCAGAATCTTCTTTTTCTATAAAGTATATTAGGAGCCAATGGAAAAGTTAGAATAAAATCAATAGATTACAGTATCTTATTGATGATATAGGACCTCCGAATGATACAGGGAAATATTATAACTTCCAACCTGCTATGTGTCTAATATGCCCAGTTCACATTCCCCATAATCAAAGAATAAATTCTGAGGAACAGCAGAGGTTAAGACTAGGAAATTCAAGGCTGGTAAGATAGTTCAGCAGGGAGCCGATGAGATAGCTCCATGACACAAGTGCCTGCTGGCAATTGCAAGGTCGTAAGTTCAAACCATGGTCCTGCTAAAAAAGAAAAAGATAGCCGGGTGTGGTGGCGCACGCCTGTAATCCCAGCACTCGGGAGGCTGAGGCAGGAGGATCGGTGCGAGTTCGAGACCAGTGTGGGCTACAAAAGTGAGCTCAAGGCCAGCCTGAACTGCACAGCGAGACCCTGTCTCAAAAAGACAAAAAAAAAAAAAAAAAGAAAGAAAAAGATAGCTGAGCAGTCTAAAGCACCTGCTTAGGCAACCACTGGGCCTGAAGTTCGATCCCTAGCACCACATGCAATGCCAGTCCCACCCCCGAGGCAGGCTGAGCTGGCCATAACATACATACATACATACATACATACACACATACATAAAAATTTTTAAAAGAGTAGGGAATTTTATTAAGAAAGAGAAAGAGGGGGCTGGGGAGATGGCTCCCTGGCACAAGTGCCTGCCTGGCAAGTGCAAGTTCGTGAGTTCAAACCTCGGTCCCAGGGGCCCCGCAGGATGGCTCAGTGGTCTAAAGCTCCTGCTTAGGAAAGCTTAGGCGGCTGCAGAAACCATGGTTCGATCCCCTGAGGGCAGGCTGAGCTGGCCATAAAAATAAATAAACGAACGAAAGTTCTGAAACAAGAAAAATAAATAAATAAAATAAAATAAAAAACCCTGGTCCCTCCCAAAAGAGAGAAAGAGAGAGAGAAAAAGAGAGAGAGAGAGAGCTTCTGAGAGAGACTGTGGGGGACTGGGGAAGTAGATTGCCCACTTCCCAAAGGAAGTTTTATAGAGCAAAATAATCACAAGGTGAGTACAACCTGGGACAAAACTATAATCAACCGGGGCCCGGCAGGATGGCTCACTGGTCTAAAAGCACCTGCTTAGGAAAACTTAGGCAGCTGCAGGGACTGCAGTTCGATCCCCAGCACCACATGCTGCGCCAGCCCTGTCCTCACGGCAGGCTGAGCCAGCCATAAAACTAAATAAATAAACAAACCAAAGTTCTGAAAAAAAAAAAAAAAACTATAATCAACCAATAGGACTACAAATATAGCCACTTTGGTAATATTCTCTCAGTGAGGAGGCGGGTCATGCAGCAACTGGATGGAAAGAAAAAGAACCTTTTCTGGAAGCCATGAGCCAGAAGTCATCCACCCGGGTGACTGATACTTATTTAGAATATCCATTATAGCATACTGCTTATCCCTCAAGGAGGTATGTAAGTATAGTCATTTCATCTTTATCTTGCTTTTTTGTCTGTTTCTTTGTTGTTATTATTGTTTATTTTTCTCTGAGGGGCCAGGGATTGAACTCAGGCCCTTGGCAAGCACTTATTCTATTGAGCTATTTCCCTAACCCCTATCTTTATCTTGAGGCCTGGCTTTCTTGAATATGCCACCAGCCACAGTGGCAATATGTTTCCATCTGCAGTGACTCCTTTAAGGGCTTAGCCCCTTTTGACTGCCTGTGATAGTTCCACCTAACTCAGCCGTCTACAATACTATCAATACTATTATCCTGACTCTGACCATTCTACTCTGGCTAGGTAACGAAATATCCTGGTTGTTAGAGAAAATGCTGAAATATTTAGGGATAAAAGGACAGGCATCCGGGCTGGGGAGATAGTTACATGGCACAAGTGCCTGCCTGGCAAGTGCAAGGTCGTGAGTTCAATTCCCGGTCCTGCAACAACAACAACAAAAAAGGACAGGCATCATATTTAAGGCTCTCAAACAGTGCAGATGAAAATAACACGAATTGGGGCTAGCGAGATAGCTCAGTGGTCTAAAGTGCCTCCCTAGGCAAACTTAGGCAACCACAGGGACCATGCTTTGATCCCCAGCATCATATGCTGCACCTGCCCTACCACCAGGGCAGGCTGAGCCAGCCATAACATAAATTAAAAAAATTTTTAAATGTTCTTAAAAAAAGAAAGAAAGAAAGAAAGAAAGAGAGAAAATAACATGTATTAGCTACACAGAGACAATGATACAGACATGTTGCAGAATGCTCACGTGATAGTACATTCATTCTTCATACTATGCTTACAGTATTTCTGGGACTCTGAAATTATGTCCAAATTAAAAGAAAAAGATAAATCTAGCTCTGCTTTGGTTTCATTTGTTAGGGACTCCTGGGCTTCCAAATAACAATTCTGCATGGAACTTTTCCACCTTCCTGACTGAGGAAGGCTGCACCTTTGACCAAGCAGGAAATTGCCATAGCAAACATGCTTACCAAGGAGCGGTGAGAAAATCCAATAACTCAGATTGTTTTAAGTCTGTGATATTTTTAAATGACTTAATGCAGCAGGTCTCTAAAGAATTCCAACAATTTTAATGGTAGAAACTTGCAGCCCCGCCGAGGAATGGGTTGCTACATAAATACTGAATGATCGTGTCTTTCTGTCTAGGCTGAAACGTATTAGCTTTGCTTAGTGGCTTATTGCTTTATTCACAAAATAAATTTCAACCGTCTCTCCCCACCATACTCGGAGTACAATGTGAGCCTGTGCCTTATTAGATGTGGGGACTTACATTCCAAAGGCATCTGTAACCCTCTCAGACCCACAGTAATGAATGAAGCAGTTAAGTGTTTATCCCCTAAATACGGTTAGCTGGAGAAAATGATATTATCATGGGTGGTCCTTAACGAAAGATGATAAACCAGGAAATCCAGAGTTTTTTCAGAAGACATGGTCTCAAACTCACATCGATTCTTCTGCCTCAGCCTGGGACTACAGGTGTGTGCCACCACAGCCTGGCTAGCAATAAAATTTTAAATATTTTTGTGAAAAGCTTCTTTCATGTTTTTAGCACACTACCTGCAACAAAACACACACAGATACACAAAAATTTAAGCAGGCCCAAGGACTTCCCAAAGACCTACACATTCATTTAATGAATATTGTGCTCACTTCAGCACCACATATACTAAAACTGAAACAATACAGAGAAGATTAGCATGGCCCCTGCGCAAGGATGACATGCAAATTTGTGAAGCATTCCATATTTAAAAAAAAAAAAAATCCTTCTCAAGCTTGTTCTGAAATAAACCAGTCCCATGAACTCAAAAAAAAAAAAAAAAAAAAAGAATATTAAATTACGATGGACAAGAAGACACGTTCCACAAAACGCAGCTTGGCGCAGCCATTCCTGAAAGCAGAAGCAGCCAAGGGAGGTGACATCCTTCGGGAAATTCATAAACTATGCAAGAATCCTGAGGAACATAATGGCAGGTCCTTAACCATCAACTTAATGATATATGCAATCCCCAGCATCTAAGCTGAAACAAAAGACGGTGTCCTTTAGTAGCTCTGCCCTGCCCACCACAGCTACCACGCAAAGAGAAAAGCAACTGAAGACTCAACCACTGCCTTATTCAGCACCTACCCGTTGGTGGATGCTTTGTAAACAAGGGGCTGGGTCATTACCATTACATGGCTGTTACAAGAGTTTGGTTAGATGTCAGACTGTTCGGGTGTGGAGTCCCACTCTGCTTTTGACTTTGTGCAAGTCGTTTTCCTTCTCTACACCTCTCTTTCTTCACGGGGCACAGTGGTACTGATAATTGTACAGTGAGGACTTGGTGCAGTGACTTATGTGAACCACGGTCTAGAAGTGAGATGTCTGCCAGCGTCCATCATTACCAGCCCTCCAGGCCAGGGATCAGGGTTCAGGTGAAGTCCTCAGGGAAGTGGCTGGCTCCAGGTCACATAGTTGCCAAGAGCCAGGACCAGGGCCCATATCTGGGTTTGATTACAGCAACCTGGGGGCTCTTTGCATTTTTTAAGAGATTTTTTTATTTATTTCTCTTACACCTCATTTATTTGTTTGTGTTATGGCTGCCTCAGCCCACCCTGGGGTGGGGGTGAGCAGCATGTGGTGCCAGGGATCAAGGAGCGGTTGCAGCGCTTGCCTTAAGTTTCCTCTACAGGCACTTTAGACCACTGAACCATCTTGCTGGCCCTGGGGGCTCTTTGCATTTGAGGCTCCTCTGCCTTTTGTAGGGAAGAAGACTAAGGTGACATGCAGAGTCCAAGACAGCCAGGCTGCAACTTACACGTGCCAACTCTCACTAACCAACCAAGCAGCAGAAGGGTTGGTGAGGTGCACCCTGTAATTCTAGCATTCTGGAGGCTAAGAATGCCATAAATTTCAGACCAGCCTGGATTATGTAGCAAGTTCAAGGCCAGCCTGAACTATACAGTGAAACTTTGTCTCAAAATAAAATAATATGAACCAAAACAAAACAAACCACATCATGGGGCTGGGGAGATAGCTCTGTGGCACAAGTATCTACCTGGCAAGTGCAAGGCCGTGAGTTCAAACCCCAGGCCCGTAAAAAAAAAAAAAAAAAAAAAAAAAGCCACATCAAATTATGGAAGAAAAACACAAAAAGGACAGACTCTCCTCTCCAAAGCCAAAGACTGCTGAATAAACAACTTTACATTGATTGTGCTGATTATTCCCTTTGGGCTCCCCTCCCCTACTCCCTCCCCACCCACTGACCTCAGTGGCCTACATATCCCAGGTGTCCCTGCTTCCTAGCTCTGTCTTAGGCTTGAGTAATGGAAGGCCTGACAGGAGGCAGGAAGGCAAGAAAGGTTGGAGTCTTGGTTCCCCAGCCCCTCCCCACCTCATTGCAGCTTAAGAGTATGACTGGGTCCTCCCACAGCTACAGCCCTGTCACCTGCCAGTCCCTTGCTCTTGCTGTGCACCAGCTATGGCTCCCACCCTGTCCATCTCAAGTCCTCTGTGTGGCTTCTCCTGGTGCTCAACAAGCCCTGCCCACTCATCTGCTCTAGTGTCCCTTATCCAAGGAGGACATGGTGTCCTGAAATCCCTGGTGGGTGTCTAAAGCCTCAGCAAGTACCAAACCCTAAACAGAAAAAAAAAAAACTATATATATACTTAATTTATTAATTATAAGAGATTAATAATAACTTCATGAGATAATAGAATAATTATAGTAATATAGTGCAATAAAAGCTACATGAATGTGGTATCTCTGGAATTTTCCATTTAATATTTTCAGACCTCAACTGATCACAAATAACTAAAACCATGGAAAGTGACATTAAGATTGAGGCTCACTAAAAATAATCCTAGTTCAGGGCACGGCAGGATGGCTCAGTGGTCTAAAGTGCCTGCTTAGGAAAGCTTGGGTGGTTTCAGGGACTGCGGTTCGATCCCCGGCACCACATGCTGCACCAGCCCTGCCCTCAGGGTAGGCTGAGCCAGCCATAAAAATAAATAAATAAATAAATAAATAAATAAACAAACAAACAAAAGTTCTGAACCAAGAAAAAATAAAATAAAATTTAAAAAATAATAATGATAATAATAATCCTAGTTGAAGAGGTGCAATGGAGCCCCAGCTCCTCCCAGCACACCTCTGCTAGGACACTGCCATGACTGAGAAACATGAGAGGGTATTTATTTCTTTACTTATTTTTGTGGAACCAGGGATTAAACTCAGGCCCTTGAGCTTGCCAGGCAAGAGCTTATTCTACTGAGCTAGCTCCCCGGCCCCCAACGGCATTTATTTATATGTGATGAAGCATATGTGTGTATGTGTCCAAGATGTGTGGTAAAGTAGAAATAAGCAGATGACAGAGCAGTATTATAGAATATTCCCTTCTCTTGCTTTAAATATGGTTTTTAGGGAAAATTAGATATCAAATGGCTAACATTAGTTCTGGAAAATGGGCTTAGAAGCCTCTTATAATTTCACATCATCATTTATTTTTGTCCCTGCTTTTTTGTGATGCTGGGGATGGACCCACAGCCTTGTGTGTGCCAGGCAAGCGCTCTACCATGGAGGTACCCCCCAAGCTCTTAATTTATAAGCACAAACTACTTTTTTTTTTTTTTTTTTCTTGTTTCAGAACCTTTATTTGTTTATTCACTCATTTTTATGGCCGGCTCAGCCCGCCACAAGGGCAGGGCTGGCGCAGCATGTGGTGCCGGGGATCGAACCGCAGACCCTGAAACTGCCCAAGCTTTCCCAAGCAAGTGCTTTAGACCACGGAGCCATCCTGCCAGGCCCCCACAAATTACTTTTATTACCAGGAATTTGCTTTTTTTTTTTTTTCTGTCTTTTTGAGGCAGGGTCTCCCTGTGCTGTTCAGGCTGGCCTTGAACTCACTTTTGTAGCCCAGGCTGGTCTTGAACTCACACTGATCCTCCTGCCTCAGCCTCCTAAGTGCTGGGATTATAGGCATGCACCACCACACCCAGCTAGGAATTTGCATTTGATAGGCTAGAAGGGCCTGTTTTCTTGTGGCACCCTGACTAGTATACTTTCCTGAGAGTTCACAGCCATCAGACATGTCTATAAAAGGTTTGGCTAAATAAAAAGATGCCTTGTTCAAGGGCTAGAAGAGCTGACAAGGTGAAAAAGTCACTTCTCCTAGTAGACCATAAATTTAAGGCTGTTCCAACAAAAATTTCAAGGAGATTTTTTCATGGAACCAGACAGCCCATCTTAACATGGTTATAAAAATACAAGGGTCAAGAGCAGCTTAGGAAAGTTTGAAGAATAACCAGGTAAAACTTTTCCTACCAGATATCAAGAATTCCTATGAAGCTGTAATAACACAGAGTGAGGCATAAGGAAACATAGACCCTAGGGACAAAATAATAAACCCAGAAAAAAGAGTCACAGACATGTAGAACACTTGCACAGGTAGATGGCAAGGCTAATATTATAAATCAGAGGGGAAATGATGAGACTTTTTTTGTGGGTTTGTTTTTTTTTCAGAACCAGGGTTCAAACTTGCACTTGCCAGGCAGGCACTTGTGAACTATCTTCCCATCCCAGACTTTGGGTTTTTTTTTTTTTAATTTATTTTTTATTTTTTTGAAGGAGGGGGTTAAAAGAATCTTTTTATCTTTAATTTATTTATTTGGCACAGGGTCTTACTATGCAGCTTTGACTTATAGTGAGTCTCCTGTCTCAGCCTCCCTAGCGCTGGGATTATAAGTGCACTCCACCATGCCCAGTTTTGGTGGGTGACATGGTGGCACAGCACGCGGTACTGGGGAATTGAACCCTGGTCCTTGTGATGTAGGAAGAAAAAACTGATCTCCAAACCTGAAAAGACACCTGGACGAGTTCATGTTCTCTAAAACCGAAGAATGAATTTTAGGAATGAGATGGAGGTTTAGAATAGAATATTTATTGGGATAGAAAGCTTCTATCCAAGAGAAAAAGAGAAGGGGGACCCTAGCGGGTTGCCCTGGAAATTGTCTTTTTTAGGGGTCTTATAGGGCAAAACCATGTGATAAGGCAGACCTAAGGTGAAACTAGGGGATCTTGCTCAAGTGGTCATGAGGTGGGACAAAGTCATGGTCAGCCAATGAGATTACAAGCACCATTCTAAGAGGATAGCCATCATTTTGGCTCTAGCCCTCAAGGTCAGTGAGGACTCAGGACATAAGAGAACCTGTGCTGTAACATCCTATAACTCAGGGGTTTCAGAGATTTTCTGGTCAAGGAGATTATAGGACCTTAGAGGAAAGTGTAAGTGAAGTATAGTGTGCCTAGGGAGAGTCACTTGGGGAGAAAACATTCTCTCAGGCTTTCACAGAGAGCAAATTGGTCAAGCACTCATCCTGATGGCTGACACTGACAACAATTCTACAAAGCACCGCACATGGTTCCAAAGTTAATCTTGAGAAGATATGACCCTGGAAAGTACAAATGATGAAAGTTTTGTTAGACAGGTCTTGCTTTGGCTTGCACTTGATCACCCACTGTTTCTCAGTGGCTCTGATTGGTCCCTGTACCCACATAAGGGGCTGACTTGGGGGTGGCACCTAGAGCTGTCTTTCTTTCGTGCACACAGCCTCCAGCCATGCCCACCAGAACTCTCAAGGTCCAGGGTTAGGGTTCTAGAAACTCTCCTTTAGCAGTTAGGGCTTCGCTTCTCCAACTTCAGAAACTTGGAAGATCAAAGAACTCAGTATATAGGGGAACAAAGACCCCCCAGTGCAATCACTCCTTGTCAGGAGGCAAATGGAAAACTCCAGGGATCGCCCCAATTGCTCCAAATTCACAGTGTACACTGGGGTCCCTGGTAAATGTCCCAGCACTAAGAGCCCCAAGGGCCATGTCTCCAGAGAGACTAGCAAGAGTCTCTAAAATGAGCCTTGGGGACCCAAGGCCAGGCTCTACTGTGCTAGCTGTGTCCCCCACACCCTTTCCTGCGTACCCAGAGACAAATCTGCACACTTGTGCACGTCTCCTCTACACTTGCTCACACCTCCACCAGATACTGCTTGGCAACGCCCCTCCACCCCCACTCACTCAGGTGTAGGTTTGCACAGGCACGCAGGCCCACACACATTCCTGTGTACCTGAGCACACCTCTTCAGACATACTTGCACACAAGCCCGAAACAGATTCTCTGCAACACACCTGTCTGCTCATACACGTGTGCACAGGCCGCGTGCACGTAGCAGCAAGAATACTGTGAGGATGGACATGCCAGGGATGCATGTGCCCAGCTGAACCTTCCAGGTGGGCAACGCTGCCTCTCCAGGGGCTTCCCAGAGCCCGGCCTTTGGAGAAAGCCCCACCTGGTGGACGCTCAGTGTATGTGCCGACCCTACAGCAAGCCCGGGAGCCCCTGGGACCAGGTTGGCTGGTAATAACCTGAATGGGCTCCAAGTAGACTTGGGGTTCCCACCCCGCTAGGGCTCCTTTCTTTTCTCTTTCCCCTTTTCCACCCAGAGATTTTCTTGGGCATAGCTGTAGGAAAAAGGATCAAAAGGTGAGGCAGGGACTTGAGTCCGCTCTGCCACTAGCTGGCTCTCTGGCCAAGCCTCACCTGGTCAGCTGTAAAGTCAGGCAAAGCTCACAAATGACATCAAAGCTGTGTGTGTCTCTGCAGCCAGAGCTTAGGTCACACACAGATGCAAATCCTGGCTCTGGCCCCACGCCCTTGAGCAAGTCACTCTACCTCCTAGAACCTGTTCATGGTCAGGAGGGTCAACACCCCAGCAAGGCAGCTGGAACAAATAATCAACATAATGGAGGCCAAAGCTATTAGTTTCTCTGTTTCCATTTCTCTCATAGCATGTATAGGGGTGGCTTAGGGGCAAAAAGAACCAGGGCTGAAATCAAAGTGACCTGGGGTGAAGACCAATGTGAGTCCCGGGCCTCAGTTTCCCCCTTGCATGCTGGGGACCTCTTCATATCAGCATGAGAATTAGATAAGCCCAGTCTTTGGGAGGACTCTGCTTCTAGTACCTACAGGACTCCTGAGTGCAGGTGGCTATGATGAATGCTGATATCCAGGGGGAAATAAGTGATAACTTGGGGGACATAGCTGACCTTTAGGAGCCCAGAGTAATTAATTATAATTTAATTGCTGTGTGTCAGGCCCTGCTCAAAGCCCTCATTAACTCACTTAACTTCACAACAATACCACAAAGCATAACCCCCACCATACAGATGAGGACACGGAGGCGTGGTAATGCCGTAATGTGCCCAGGGTCCTGGGTTGGAGGCTGAATTCACACCCATGCAGACTAGCTCCAGAACCTTCTGGATTTCTCTTTCCCTGCTCCCACCAAGCCATCCTTCCAGTGCTGACCTTCCAGCCCCTCCTCAGCCTGGAAGCTTTCCTTGGGGCCTATGTCTGACGTCAGAGGTCAAGTCTCGCGCAGTAAGTGACCTCGACAGGCCCACTCTCCTGCTCAACCACCAGGGAGATAAATGGCCACATAGCCTCATGTCCCCAGAGGACTATGGAATTAAGGTAATCTCAGGGTGGCAATAAATGTGATGGAAACGACAATAATTAATGAGCATCTGCTAATCACGGGAGCCTGTGTCAGGAAACCTGCAGCTGCTGGATGTTGCTGAGGGGCATGGAGGTGCGGGGAACCTGCATAGCAAGGCCTCGCCCCACTGCTGAAACAGCGCTGTGAAGCCCAGGGACAGATGGTGGCTCAGACAAGAGACGAATGCCAACCAGAGCTTAGGTGCGAGAAACTGTGCACCCCACACTTCACTTAAAAGTCATCGGGGAAATGGCTGCCCCATGCTGCCAGCCACGCTGCAGTCAGATTTGACGTGGCATGGCGTGGTGTGAGACAGGAGCCTTGATCTGGCAGTTTGACAACCACAGAGCTTGAATCCTGAATCTGCGATGACCTGGTGGTGTGACCTAAGTCTAGTTGCTTAAGCCCTCTGGACATCAGCTTTCTCTTTCAAGGAAGGGCAAGAATGATAACCTCCCTGTGACAGATGGTGTCATTGTCCCCAGCTCTTCACCTTTCTCTCCTTTATTCATGCCCAATGGAATGTGATTTTGAAGTAACCTTCTCTTATGGGTGGGCCATACTTTCCTGCCTCGATCTTAGGTTTGGTTCTGTGACTTGCTTTGGCCAATGGAATGAAGCTGAAGTGTTGGCTTCCAGTTCTAAGTCGGTGTCCCTAGTGCTGTGTTCCCACACATCTTGCTGTACCTTTGCCTCCGCTCTGGACCAGCCTACTGGTCCTACGAGGAGGATGCAGGCCACAGGGATCAGGGGAGCCTGAGATCCCGGAAGGCTATACACCAAGAGCTGCTGCATCTCTTGGCTTAAGACCGTGGGCTCCCTGCACACAGGCCTTGCTCCCTATGTCCTCGCTGGGACCAGCCATATGCCTGTCAGGCCCCTCTTGGGTCATAGAATGCTGATCCCCTGGTGGCCTCTAGGCCTGGCTCTGGGTTCCGGGTCTTGCCTGTACCTAGCCACAGTCACAGTGTGGTGTGGCTTTTGGCAGGTCCCCTGGCAGCTGGCTCTTTGGAGGCTCCATTTTTCACACTGGTGAAAGAGTGCTGCTTCCTGGCTCAGGTCTGATGGCATGATTCATAACTGACAAGGGAAGGACCTGGTATCACAGATGTCACAGACCATTATTCCATGCTGGCTTTAGGAAACATCACCGAGACAAACAGGAGAATCCCCCTGCCTTCACCCCAGACTCCCCTGGCCCTCTTCCCCTCTGTCTTTTGGTTAAGATCTTAAGTTTCAGCTGCTTTAGAAAGCGGCTGCAATTAATTAATTTCCCAAACTGTCCTTGTGAAAAGATCCCTTTCTAAGCCTTGGACAGGCACTTCACATAAGAAAAAACTCAAATGATCGGTCAATAGTTAAAAAGCTACTGCCAGGCCCAGCAGGATGGCTCAGTGGACTAAAGCGCCTGCTTAGAAAAGATTAGGTGGCTGCAGGGACCGAAGTTCGATCCCTGGTACCACATGCTGCACCAGCCCTGCCCTCAGGACAGGCTGAGCCAGTCACAAAAATAAATAAACAAGTGAACTGCATAGCGAGACCCTTTCTCAAAAAGACAAATAAATAAATAAACAAATAAAAAGCTACTGCCAGGCGTGGTGGCACACATCTGTAATCCCAGCATGTGGGAGGCTGAGGCAGGAGGATCGATCTGAGTTTGAGACCAGCCTGGGCTACAAAAGTGAGCTCAAGGTCAGCCTGAACTGCATAGCAAGACCCTGTCTCAAAACAAAACAAAAAAAGCTACTCAGTCTCCCTAGTCACGAGGAAAAATTCAAATAAAAACCAAAATGAGGAAGCTTCTCACTCTCACCAGACTGGCCAGAGTTGCCGAGCCTCGCAAAGTCAAATGTTGACAAGGATGTGGAGCAAACTGACCCTTCATACTCTGAGGGAGTGCCTGGCACCACTGCTGTGCAGACGACCTGGCATGACCCTGGCATGACGTAGGGAAACAGAGGACACGCAGGTGGTCCCCTCCCAGGACGCCACTCCCCGAGCAGAGTCCAGCAGGAGCGCTCATCTAAGAATAGCATATGAGACGTGTCATTGAAATATACGATCAATGTTTACATTTCAAAACATATTACAGTATAAGGCCCATTGCCATTAATTCCCTTCAAAACACTCCCTCTTGTGTCAAGCACATTTTTTTTACTTTTTTATTTTTTAAAATTTTTTATTTTTTTCTTGTTTCAGAACTTTTGTTTGTTTGTTTGTTTTTATGGCCAGCTCAGCCCACCCTGAGGGCAGGGCAGGCACAGCATGTGGTGCTGGGGATCAAACCATGGTCCCTGCAGCCGCCTGCAGCCGCCTTAGACCACTGAGCCATCCTGCTGGGCCCCTTTTTTTTACTTTTGTTTGTTTGTTTATTTATTTTTATGGCCTGCTCAGCCTGCCCTGAGGGCAGGGCTGGCGCAGCATGTGGTACCAGGTATCCAACCGAGGTCCCTGCAGCCACCTAAGCAGGCGCTTTAGACCACTGAGCCATCCTGCCAGGCCCCCTCAAGCACATTTATTCTATCATCTTTGCCACTTCCTGAAGTGGTTCTGGAAGTCCTCTTTCATTCTTTACTAAGTGTGACAAAAACAAAAACACAGGGGCTGGGGAGATAGCTCTGTGGCACAAGTGCCTGCCTGGCAAGTGCAAGGATTGTGAGTTTGAACACCAGTCCCACAAAAAAAAAAAAAAAAAAAAAAAACAGTGGTGGCACATGCCTGTAATCCCAGCACTTGGGAGGCTGAGGCAAGAGGATCACTGTGAATTCGAGACCATCCTGAGCTACAAAGTGAGCTCAAGGCCAGCCTGAACTGCATAGCAAAGCCCTGTCTCAAAAAGACCAAAATAAAAACACAATGAATGCCACTACTGAATGTGATCTAATCCCAGGACTTGGGATTAGATAGAAGGGTTGTTGCCAACGCCTACTTGAACTACATAGAGAGGCCCCACCCCAAAAAGTGAAAAAAGGGAAGAGGAGCAAGATTTAGCTCAGCACTGCACTGCTGGCCTGGCAAGTGCAAGGTGTTGAGTTCAATTCCAGATACAAATATATATATACATATATATTTTTTTTAATTTTATTTTTATTTTTATTTTTCATAAAGGAAAGAGACAGGGGCCAGGGAGATAGCTCTGTGGCACAAGTGCCTGCCTGGCAAGTGCAAAGTCGTGAGTTTGAACCCCAGTCCCGCAAAAAAAAAAAAAATCTAGTATAGAGGAAAGAAACAGTCCCCCAAATGCCCATCAACAGGGGACTAGATAAATATCACATACTAAACTCACACAGTAAAATTCCATAAGAGGGGCAAATATATGAATTGGATGTCCACAATGCAGAAGAACTCAAATAGTGTTCAGGAGGCAGATTCCCGTGTAGGGATGGAGAGCAGCGCTGTGTAGGGAAGGTGGGGCGGGCTGGGCAGTGGCCTTCTATCGTGAAGCAGGGTGTCAGTATACAGGCGCCACAATGTTATTCCTTCTGTTTTCTCCTATCTGAAACTGATGGAAGTGTATTTCCAGACGCCACAGCGCCCCAGGAGGGCTGCTTGGGTTCATGAAGAACGCAGGGTCCCCGAGCCTGGTGTGAGGAACGGTGTGACAACTGTGGGAGCTGACAGTTGATCCCATGGGTAAGTTCTTGTATCAGCTTGCTAAAAGCAAGGAGTCTGGAGTCCCCCAGAATACGCGCACTGAAGAGAGCAAGGAAGAGCAGCTGCACCCCAGTGCTTGCCCACTGTGTGATCAGCACACTCTCCCACAACTGGAAGGATGTGCATACACCGAGGTTTGGCAGACGGAAGGATCGGGCTCCAGGCAAGGGCTTCCCAAGCCGTTCCGCACACCACCCTGGAGCTCCTCCACAAGCCCAGCGCAGCATGCCAGTGGGCCTACACAATGATGTCACCAAGTACAGTCTCCTTGGCACTTTTTATGCCTACCTCCAGCTGGCAAGTCACTCTCCAGCTCAGCGGTCTAAGTGCCTGCCTGGGCAGCATAAGGACCCGGGTTCAAGTGCTGGTATCATATGCTGTGCCAGCCCAGGAACCCAGGGCACACCTGGCTGGCCACCAAAACTGGGTATGGCGGCACACACATGTAATCCCAGCACTGGGGAGGCTGAGGCAGGAGGATCACTGTGAGTCTGAGCTGCATAGTGGGACCCTGTACCAAATCAATCAATCAATCAATCAATCAATCAATCTTTTTTAAACTATTTTTTAAAGATTTTTTTATTTTTTATTTTATTTTATTTGTTTCAGAACTTTTGTTTGTTTATTTATTCTTATGGCTGGCTCAGCCTGCCCTCAGGGCAGGGCTGGTGCAGCATGTGGTGCCGGGGATTGAACCGAGGTCCCTGCAGCCACCCAAGCTTTCCTAAGCAAGCGCTTTAGACCACTGAGCCATCCTGCCGGGCACATCAATCAATCTTTAAAAAGAAAGAAAACAACCCACTCTCCACTTGGAGGTGGCAACAATCACAAGACAGTCCTGAGTTCCTGAGCCTAAGGTGATCCCAACCTATAGGACACAATTGACTTGCAAGAGGCATCAGAGGATTCCAAGACACACTATAACCCGGAATCCAGCACTGGATTGACTGCAGGATGACTGCTGCACAACAGCTATTTAGAAAATCCTTGTAAAAAAGAAAGAAGAAAGGACAGAAGAGGGGAGGAAAGAAAAGTGCAATGCAAGAAGGACAGAGCTTACAAAAAACCAGAACAAAACAGGGAAGGGGGTGGCTCCTGAGGATGGTTAAGGTAGGAAGCGAGGGGCGGGTGGCACTCTCTGCAGGAAGCGGGGCTTATGAGCATCACCTGGTCCCGGCTCGCTGCGCTCAGTCACAGGGGCCCAGGACCTGCTGTGGGAAAGGCCCCCGAACAGTACAAGTGTTTGTTTCTCATTCCTCCTGCATGTTCTTGGAGGGGCGGTTTCCTCAGCCAGCCTGTCCTCACCAGGAACCCAGGATGACAGAGCTCCTGTTCCTGAAGGGCAGGGTAGGATAAACAGGAACAGCAAATCTTGCACAGCCTGCAAAGGCTTTGCCTGGCCAATGGCGCACGTCTCAGCTGCTCACACCCTGGCAGCCAAAGCAGGGCCCTGCCCAGCCTCCAAGAAGCCGGGACCATTCCAGCAGGAGCTCCAGGAGAATTGAGTAGGATGCCGCTGTGAGTCCTCTCCAAGTTGGCATTAAGCTCTGGAAGTACTGGGGGAAAACAGGCTGCTCCTTGGGGTGCATTGGGAGACACTTCTATGAGCTGCCAGGGATACAAACATAGGATTTTCAACTAATCGGGTCTTCCTAATTATAAGGAAACACACAGGCAGTTTTAGGTAAATTACTAAAATGCCAACAGGGCCTGGCAGGATGGATCAGTGGTCTAAAGCACCTGCTTAGGAAAACTTAGGCAGCTACAGGGACCGACCGCGGTTCGATCCCCAGTACCACATGCTGCGCCAGCCCTGCCCTCAGGGCAGGCTGAGCCAGCCATAAGAATAAATAAATAAACAAACAAAAGTTCTGAAACAAATAAAATAAAATAAAAATTTTTTAAAAAAATAAAAAATAAAGTGCCAACAAATGTGTCACCTCTTCTTAGTGTCCCAGAAATAGGGGCAAAAAAGTCCCTGTTTTTTTTTTTTTTTTTTTTGGTGGGACCAAGGTTCAAACTCACAACCTTGCACTTGCCAGGCAGGCACTTGTGCCACAGAGCTATCTCCCCAGCCCCAACTCCCTGTTCTCTAAGGGAAGGATAGTTGGGTGGGAGGAGCAGAGCTCAGCATGTGGGGTTGCCTCAGGCCAGGAGAGGGGGCTACCCAGGGACTCTTTGGGCAACATGGGTCAGCTAGATCTTTTGTGAGAAGGGATACCAGATTTCCAGCTCTTTGTGCACTAGATGCAAATCTCAGCTCATAGAACAGATGGCACAAGAGACAATGGGTTTCCTTATGTTTACAAAGCAACTTAATTTCTACCTCGAATCCCACCCTACCACAGATGAAAGACAGACAACTCTAGTCCCCAACAGATGTTCCATCTCCTCTGCCTTATCTCACAGGCTCCCTGTGCTTTGTCACTCTAGGGTGTATGTCTAGGTTAGTGGACCTAGAAAGAGCCTGGGCATGGTAGGGCACACCTGCAATCCCAGGACTCAGGAGGCAGAGGCAGGAGGATAGCTGCGAGTCTGAGGCCAGCCTGGGCCACACAGTGAGTTCAAGTCTAACTTACATACCAAGACCCCCTCGATAAGTAAATAAATCAATACAAAGAGAGCAGGTCTCAGGCTCAGGCTTTCTGGCAGGTGGGAGCTTATTTATTTATTTATTTTTTCTTTTAGGTCTTCGCGAGTAGGAGTTTATTTCATTATTTTACCCTCAACATATTTCCGCCTAGCTGCCTTCCACTTAGGGCAAGAGACGCCTGTTTTCTGTTTAGGTGACAAGTAATTTCCTTTTACAAATACATTTAAGTAAAAAATAATCCAGATTAAAGAAAAATATTAAATAAATAACAATACTGAGAGCATAACAGAGATGGCAAAAAATAAAAATGAAAAGTGGATGGAGAGGACTGAAAGATCGCGCTGGGCGGTAGTCTTGGCTTGAACCTCGAAGTCCCAAATTCCAACCTGGGCAGCGCCTGGGTCCCTGGGCAAGCTGTTGCAGGTTCTCAGATTCCTCAGCTGTGAAAGAGAGATCTCAAGCTGGGCGTGGTGGCACACCCCTGTAATCCCAGCACTTGGGAGGCTTAGGCAGGGGGATCAGTGTGAGTTCGAGAACAGCCTGGGCTACAAAAAGTGAGCTCAAGGCCAGCCTGAGCTGCATAGCAAGACCCTGTCTCAAAAAGACAAAAAAAAAAAAAAAAAGAAAAAAGAAATGGAGACCGCCCTCATTATCACCGTTGTCAGCAGCATCACGGCTCAGGACCCACCCTCTCTATCCAAACCCTCTGGGACCAGGGGTATTGTGGAATTGAGAACTTCTCAGATTTTTAGAATACCAAGTCCCTTACATTATAGACCAGATCAGGCAGTACCTGGTGGCCAAGCACCCAAATAGTTGTGTACTACATGCCTGACTATTCAAATAAAACAGTTTCTTTTTCTTTTTTTTTTAATGTTTTTTTTTTCTTGTTTCAGAACTTTTGTTTGTTTATTTATTTTAATGGCCGGCTTAGCCTGCCCTCATGGCAGGGCTGGTGCAGCATGTGGTGCCAGGGATGGAACCGCGGTCCCTGCAGCTGCCCAAGCTTTCCTAAGCAGGCACTTTAGACCACTGAGCCATCCTGCCAGGCCCCAAACAGTTTCTTTTTATATTCACCAGTAATGGCCAGATTTTTCAGCCAAAAGAACAATCATAAACGCAAAGTGAAAACTTTTTTTTTTTTTTTTTTTCCTTGTTTCAGAACCTTTGTTTGTTTATTCACTCATTTTTATGGCTGGCTCAGCCCGCCCCAAGGGCAGGGCTGGTGCAGCATGTGGTGCTGGGGAAGGAACCGTGGTCCCTGAAGCCGCCCAAGCTTTCCCAAGTAGGCGCTTTAGACCACTGAGCCATCCTGCCGGTCCCATAAACTTTCCATATTCTATAACTTGTTACTTTGGCATCACAGACAAAAAGAGCCGCGGGCCTTGTACAGTTTTCTAGCAAGTTCAGCAGGTGGAGGAGACTGAGGCGCAAAGCTCCCAGCATGAGTGACTCAAAAGTGTCCAAGCAGGTTTATGTGGCCCTGGGCAGGGGGTCAGGAGAAGCCAGAGCCACAGAGGGAAGAGTCTAGAAAGAACAAGGGATGCCACTGAGTGGACTGCAGCATCAATGATGGAAGCAGAGATTTCAGGAAACCAAAAGAAATCACCCTGAGGCCCTGTTTCCCCTCCCCTCCCCCTCCTCCTCTTCCTTTATCTTTCCCTTCTTTCCTCTCACTTCCTCTTTCTCCTTCATCTCCGTTCTGTAGCAGGAAGTAGTCCTATCCAACTGTCTGGAGACCCCCATACGCACTCAAATGCAGGTCTGTGGGGAGGAGATACCGGGTTGTGCGGAGAAGCGACACAGCAAAGAGAAAGAAACCCATGGTCACCACAGTGGGCAACTCAACCGGCGCTCGCTAGACCAGGAGCTGGGCGGGCAGCCTAGCACACATGCCTCAGGGTGACCCTACCTGAGGAGGGAAGGCGCTGGGGGAATACTCCCGCCCACCCAGCAGTCACTGCACAGGGTTGCTTCCTGTGAGCTCTCCTGCTGGGGACTGGAAAGTCCTCAAGCGGTAACGTACAGGCCACAGCGGTGGCAGTCAGAAGAAATGCACTAAGTCAGACGACGGTTCAGTGAGTAGGGACAGGGTACTAATGGGGTCTACTCCATTAACCGCCAGCCGTACCTCCTATTTCCTTGTTGACACATCCTGTCAGAACGTCCACGCGCCCCAAATCACGTTTCAGGGGAGTAGAAACAACTCTTCCACCCTGCAGAGCCAAATCCTGACTGACCTAGAGTCTAAGCCAATCATGACGTGCACCATTACGCTTAGTGATGATTGGTCTAGGAGCAGACACGTGCTTCACGTCGAGCCAATGAGAGATGAGGCGAGATCAGCTTCCGCGTTTCTCAGGAAAGCTTGCGGTGTTGTGCGTCGAGCTGTGAAGCTTGGGGCTGAAGCCGCCATGTTGCAGCCCTGACAAAAAGTGGGCTGAGAGTAAAAAACACTCAGGGAGTGGAGAGCTTACGTCACATAGCCATGATCCTACCAGACGTGAACTTGCCGGCCTCTGCATTTCTTGAGCGATTAGTCATGTGCCACATACCGATGTTCTATTCAACGAAAGGCTGAATATAGGACAGTGTCCATGAAGGCTCTGTTGACTAATGTCATACATCATAGCTGCCTTGGTTGTGTAAGTAAACTCTGTAGCATTCCCATAATGATGAAAACGCCTCATTTCACAGAATGTTTCCCCATGGTTAAATGATGCGTGACTATATAAAGAAAACACATTTTTAGCTGGTTTGATTGGGAATTATATGTTACTTACATTGAAGGGTAATTTAGATATTAAAAGGAATATAAATCTGGAAAGTGAGAAAATAGAGGAGTCTCCAGGGACAAGACCATGTATCTAAGCAGGGCTGGATGCCAAAGAGTATCATGGAGAAACGACACCCCTGGCAGCAGGGGACTGGGGCGGACTGTGGTGGACGGGGCTGCAAGGATGGGCTCCTAAGGGAGGCGGGACTGCAGTGCCATGAAAGCCTGGTTCCCTTTCTGTATTCTCAGTCACAAGAAAATGACCCAGTCCAAGTCCAAGGCCCGTATTTTGTTCCCTGGGCTCCCAGACTGTTCCTGTACCAGGAAAGAGTTCCGGGCTGCGCAGGGTGGGAAGGTTGCCGGTAGACACGCAGCCTCAGCGGCGTGCTGAGCTTGTCTGGCCTTTAACGTGTGATTTTGAGAGTTGGAAGCGAGAAGATGATAACTCAGAATGGCACGCGGGTGTGAAGCTGACTGCCTTGCCAGCTATTTGCCTGTATTTAAAACACATATGGGTGATATTTTTAAATATCTTTGCTGTGTGATTGAAAAACATTGCAGTTGCTACTTCGTGGATGTGGGTTTTTATGCAAACCCATGGCTGGAATGATGAGTGTGTGTTGTACCTACATGGGCTCTGCTGGAAAGAGTGCAAGGACGAATGGCGATACCGACGCCGGCGTCAGGCATGAACCTGGGGCAGAGCCGTTCGACACCTAGGTGTACAGGGCCACTGGCAAAAGCCCTCTGGTTTTGTCTGAGCTCCAGCTTCCCCCACTCTCCCTCCAAGGGGTTTGTGTGAGGCTCCTTCCAAGCCCTAGGGCAGGTGACCCAGGCCTGGCCACTCTGACCACTCTAACCTCTTGGATGATGCTGGCTAAGGTGGGACTCACATGCACTGTCAGCTGTCACCTGATAATCCTGAGTGATACCGGATCAGGGGAGCATCTGTCCTCCTATCTGAAATGGTACCTGAACTGTCAGAGATCATTATTGTCACCTTTGCAAAGAGTCTGCTGATAATAGAGCTAAGCTAGTGAAAGAGCCTGGATCCAGCCATACCTGAAATCCACACCTGAATACTCCCTGCCTTCCTTTCTTCCTTCTTTTCTTTTAAAAGTTGTAAGAAAGCTTCTTTGGTGAGATCGCTCAGTGGTCTAAAGTGCCTGCTTAGGCATGCACCAGCGGGCTGAGCCAGCTATAATGAAAGAAAGAAAGAAAGAAAGAAAGAAAGAAAGAAAGAAAGAAAGAAAGAAAGAGGGGCCAGTGAGATGGTTCAGTGGTCTAAAGTACCTGCTTAGGAAAGCTTAGACAACCACAGGGACTGCGGTTCAATCCTCAACACCACATGCTGTGCCAGCCCCGCCCCCAGGGCAGGCTGAACCAGAAAGAAAGAAAAAAAGCAAGATCTTTTTTTTTTTTTTTTTTTTTTGCTGGACCGGGGCTCAAACTCATGACCTTGCACTTGCCAGGCAGGCTCTTCTGCCATGGAGCTATCTCCCCGGCCCCCTTCATGTTAAGATAGTCTCACTAAGTCACTAAATTGTGTAGATTGGGCTTAAACTGGGGATCCTCCTGCCTCAGCCTCCCAGAGGGCTGAAATTATAGGCATGTGCCACCAAATCATTTTGATTTTGTTTGTAAAGGTCTACCTTTCCCCGAATACCAAATAGATGAAGTCACAAGTACACAGGCTACTGATTCTTGTTTTGTCGCTTGGCGTCATGCATTGGGGCTCATCCTTAGTGTGGGGCACAACAGTAGTGTGTTCCTTTTTACTGCTGAGTTGGTTTTCTCAGCTACCTTGCGATGCCCCTGAAAGCCAACAGAAAACTGACATTAAGAGTAGTCTAGGGGGCCTGGCAGGATGGCTCAGTGGTCTAAAGCGCCTGCTTAGGAAAGCTTAGGCGGCTTCAGGGACCGCCGTTCGATCCCTGGCACCACATGCAGTGCCAGCCCTGCCCTCGGGGCAGGCTGAGCCAGCCATAAAAATAAATAAATAAACAAACAAAAGTTCTGAAACAAGAATAAATAAATAATTCTTTAAAAAAAAAAAAAAAAGAGTAGTCTAGGGCTAGGGCTGACAGTATAGCTCAGCAGACTAAGCCCTTCCTTAGGGAAACACAGGGACTAGAGTTCGATTCCTGGCCCCGCCTGCTGTGCTGGCCCCTCTCTGGGTACAGTGAGCCGGCGATTGGAGTCTGGGCATGGTGGTGCGTGCCTGTAATCCCAGCATTTGAGAGGCTGAGGCAGAAGGATCCGTGTGAGTTCAAGACCAGCCTGGGCTGCAAAAGTGAGTTCAAGACCAGCCTGAACTGCATAGTGAGACCCTGTCTCAAAAAGGAGTGAGTTAGTCAGGGGCTAATTCTCTTCACTTGTGTGAGACCGAGGAAGCCGTCATTCCAAACCTGGGAGGATCCAGTGGCATCCATGCAAACCCTAGGGTAGTTTTAGGCCGTATTTTTGAACTGGACCCATGGTCTTGGTTTCATCTTTCAGGAGCGTAACTCCAGTAGGCTTAAGCTGAAAATAAGTTTAGAAAGTTTAATGGTATGAGTGGCAGTAGGCATAGCTAGATCAAAGGCCTCTGAAATTGCATTTCTCTGATTTGCTCCTTTTTTTTTTTTTTTTTTTTTTTTTTTTTTTTTTTTTTTTTTTTTTTTATGGCCGGCTCAGCCCACCCTGAGGACAGGGCTGGCACAGCATGTGGTGCTGGGGATCGAACCGCGGTCCCTGAAGCCACTCAAGCTTTCCCAAGCAGGCGCTTTAGACCGCTGAGCCATCCCGCTGGGCCCCTGCTCCATTTTTTAAAAAATAATTTTTATTTTATTTTTTTTCTTGTTTCAGAACTTTTGTTTGTTTGTTTATTTATTTTTATGGCTGGCTCAGCCTGCCCTGAGGGCAGGGCTGGCGCAGCATGTGGTGCTGGAGATCAAACCACGGTCTCTGCAGCCAACTGCAGGCACTTTAGACCACTGAGCCAGCCTGCCGGGCCCCTGATTTGCTCCTTTTTTTTGGTCTTTTTTGAGACAGGGTCTCACTATGCAGTTGAGGCTGGTCCTGAGCTCACTTTTGTAGCCCAGGCTGGTCTCGAACTCGCACCAATCCTCCTGTCTCAGCCTCCCGAGTGCTGGGATTACAGGCGTGCACCACCACGCCCGGCATATGCTCCTTTTTTTAAAAGAAAAAATTTTTATCACTTTTAATAAGAAATTACAGGAGCTGGGGAGATAGCTCCGAGGCACAAGTGCCTGCTTAGCAAGTGCAAGGTTGTGAGTTTGAACCCTGGTCCCACAAAAGAAAAAAAAAAAAAATTACAATATGACCATTGCAAAACATGTTAGTAGAACATTCACAACAATTGATACAGTGCATATTGTTGTCCTCATTTGCTTCTTCTTTTTATTATTTATTTAATGTATTTTGGTACAGGGTCTTCAGGGTGTTCTGGATCTCCTTGCATAGATCCAACTCTTCAAGATTCTCCTGTTTTCAGCATTCCAAATGCTGGGATAACAGGTGCCCAGTCTCAATCACCACCTCAGTGCGCCCCAGAAGCAGGGCTGGCATGGCACTCAGGGGATCAATCCCAGCCACTGCATTTTGCCTAAGCAGGCGCTTTAGTCAGCTGAGCTATCGGGCCCGACCTGTACCTTTTTAGCTTTATGTTCATACATTCTTCCCTCCCCGCCACACACTTCACCCCTTTTAATACCTTCAGCAAGAAGAAAAAAAAGAAAAAGCGTACTCCTGAAACTTTCATCAAGATTTTTTTTTTTTTTTTTTTTTTGTTTTTTTGAGACAGTCTCACTATGCAGTTCAGGATGGCCTTAAGCTCACTTTTTTTTTTTTTTTTTTTTTTTTTTTTTTTTGTTTTTTTTTTTTTTCTTGTTTTAGAACTTTTGTTTGCTTGTTTATTTATTTATTTATTTATTTATTTATTTATTTAGTTGTTGTTGTTTTTGTGGGACCGGGGTTCAAACTCACGACCTTGCACTTGCCCAGCAGGCACTTGTGCCTCGGAGCCATCTCCCCAGCTCCTGTTTATTTATTTTTATGGCCGGCTTAGCCTGCCCTGAGGGCAGGGCTGGTGCAGCATGTGGTGCCGGGGATCGAACCACGGTCCCTGCAGCCACCCAAGCTTTCCTAAGCAGGCACTTTAGACCACTGAGCCTCCTGCCAGGCCCTGAGCTCACTTTTGTACCCCAGGCTGGTCTCGAACTTGCACTGATCCTCCTGCCTCAACCTCCCAAGTGCTGGGATTATAGGTGTGTGCCACCATGCCTGGTTTCATCAATATTCTTATTGGTCTAGGTCAGATCACATGCCCAGTTCTACACTTGGGCAAGATAGTGAGGAGGGTTAAAGCCACAAGGACACAAACTGGTCAAAGAAAAGAAAGAAAGACCAAAGCAGCACCTGTCTCCTATAAATCCCCCCCCACTACCACCACCAGGGATTGAACTCAGGACCTTGCGCTTGCCAGACAAGCACTTATTCTACTGAGCTATCTCCCAGCTGTATTATATTATTATTTTTATTGGTAAAGAATCTTAGCTCCTGAATGCTTAGCCACTCCTCACTCCCACCCTCACCACCACCACCACCAGCAAGAGCCGAGCTAGGTGGGCCTGCGCTTCCCAGTCAGCCTTCTGTAAACTCCCTTTTGCTCCCCAGCCTCCTTCCTCATTCAAAGATTCTTTTTTTTTTTTTTTTTTAATTTATTTTTTTCTTGTTTCAGAACTTTTTGTCTGTTTATTTTTATTTATTTTTATGGCCAGCTCAGCCTGCCCTGAAGGCAGGGCTGGCGCAGCATGTGGTGCCGGGGATTGAACCACGGTCCCTGCAGCTGCCTAAGCTTTCCTAAGCAGGCGCTTTAGACCACTGAGCCATCCTGCCAGGCCCCCCATTCAAGGATTCTAATGGCTTTATCTGAACCAGAGGTTACCTTGTGGCTGAAGTGTGATATTTCAGGGTATTTCCATGAGCTGAACGTGTCCTCTCAAATGCATAGGTTGGAGCCTTCACTTCCGAGTCATGGTATCAGGAGACCAGGCTTTGCAGGACTATAGTTTCCACGAGGTTCTGAGATTAGGACTGTCACAACAGGATCAGTGCTCTTATAAGAAGAGATGCCCAAGGCCGGGCGTGGTGGCGCATGCCTGTAACCCCAGCACTCGGGAGGCTGAGGCAGGAGGATTGGTGAGTTCGAAACTAGCCTGGGCTACAAAAGTGAGCTCAAGACCAGCCTGAACTACATGACAAGAACCTGTCTCAAAAGACAAAAAAAAAAAAAAAAAAAAAAAAAAAAAAAGAGAGATGCCCAGAGACCCTCCTGCCATGTGACAGTGTCTTGGGAAGGCAGCCATCTGCAGACCAGGGAGAGGCAGCATCTGAGCCCAGCCATGCTAGCATCCTGACCTCAGATTTCTAGGCTTCAGAATGGTAAGAAAATTGATCTCGGGGGTTAGGGAGATAGCTCTGTGGCACAAGTGCCTGCTGGGCAAGTGCAAGGTCGTGAGTTTGAACCCCAGTCCTGCCAAAAAAAAAGAAAGAAAATTGATCCCCGTTGACTGAGGCACGCCTGTCTAAGGCAGTTTGCTATGGTGGCCTGAGCTGGCCAATACAGGAATCCGTGTAGACTTAAGGAAATATATATATATATATATATATATATATATATATATATATATATATATATATATTTGGTACAGGGTCTTCCTGATCCTCCTGTCTCAGCCCCTGCAGCGCTAGAATTACAGGTATATGCCACCATGCCTGGTTCTGTGAATGACACAGTATGCCTGGGTTTCCAGGGCAGGCATGACATGTGGTACTGGGGATCAAACCCAGGCCCTTGCACTTGTCAAGTAGGTGCTTAAACCACCAAGCTATCTCCCCAAGTGTTTTAGAGCAACAAGCATTTATTGGGCATCTGTTTAGTGCCAAATGATATGCATGGCAAAGGTTCCCAGCTGGGTCTGAGCCCATTAGGAGCTTAGAACCTAGAAAGCAGTACTAAAATATTAACAGTGAATCCCTTCTAACATTTCTGTAACTTGCAAATCTCTTTTTATTGAAGAAAGAAATTCCAACTCATGCAGTAACCTCCTTGCACTTCCTTCCTCTCTCCATCTGTCTGCAAGGAAGGAACAGCACATAGAACACAGAACTCTGCACCCATCATTCCTCACTTCTTTCCAAAAGAGAGAGAGAAAAATGATATCTATATAAAGAGGGCCAGCAGATTCGCCCAAGTGCCCCATGGTCTGGGTTTTCCATGTATAACCTCATTCAATCTTTGAGCCAGGCTGTGAGGCAGCTACTGCTAGCCCAGTTTCCAAACGAAGCTGCCCAGGCACAGAGAGGCCAAGTGATTTGCTTGAGGTCACACAGCTGGGAAGTAGGGCTGGGATTTGAGCCTGGGCCGCTCTGGCTTTGAAGGCCAAACTCTTGGCTCCTGCTGACTCTTGGTTCATCAGGATCAGAGAGAAAGTCATGGACTACACACTCATCAAAGGTGAGCCATGATTGTGATCTGAGTGTGCCCAAGAAGGTGGCCCCTGCCAAAGCAGCTGTTTCTGCCCGAGCGTGGCCCCTCCCAGAGAAAATGGTGATGTTGCTGCTGCTATTTTCAGGGACCTGTGCTCTGACGACCCTTTTCCATCACAACAGAAAGGTCCTAGGCTGCTCCCATTTTCCAAATGGGGAAACTGAGGCTCAGCTCAGGGGAGTGCGTGGGGTCAGGGCGTCTCACCACTGGTAAGTGGAGAGGCGGAAGCAAATTTCGCCAACCTTTGAGGCTTAAGAAGCAGGAGCGGGATGGAACTTGGGCGCAGAATTCTCCTCAGGGTAAACAGAGCAATCAGGAAACTCCTCCAGTTCCCTGGGGCCCAAAAGCCCAGAAGTCTCTGGGGCAAAACCAGAGCTGCTGGGTGGGTGGGAGCGAGCTCCCTCAGGGGCACCCACCGGCAACCCCACCACAGCCCAGCTGCTCCTGGAGAGAGCTGTGTGCAGTTCCTTGGAGACGGCTCAGGCTGCTCTACCACCTACACGTGCACAGCAAGAGAAGCCTACACAGCAGGTCTGACTTCAGCCTCTAAAGATCGCGCATGCTGGGCATGGTGGTGCTTGCCACCAGCACTCGGGAGGCTGAGGCAGGAGGCTCACTATGACGAGTTCAAGACCAGCCTGGGCTACAAAGCGAGTTCAAGGCCAGCCTGAATTGCAGAGTGAGACCCTGTCTCAAGACAAACCAACCAACCAACCATCATGCACATCTGCATTATTCATTATTTGACTTTGTGTTATTCACAAAAAGAATGCATAGTCGTTACTGAAAAGCTTACACATTGACCTGGACATGGTGGCCCATTCCCAATCTCTCAGGCAGGAAAATTACAGGATCCAGGATGGGCAGTTTAAGCAATGACCAGGCCCTATATCAGAATTTATTTATTTTTATTTTTATTTATTTATTTTTCTTGTTTCAGAACTTTTGTTTGTTTATTTATTTTTATGGCCGGCTCAGCCTGCCCTGAGGGCAGGACTGGCACAGCATGTGGTGCCGGGGATCGAACCACGGTCCCTGAAGCCACCCAAGCTTTCCTAAACAGGCGCTTTAGACCACTGAGTCATCCTGCCAGGCCCCCTATATCAGAATTTAAAAAGGGCTCAGGATATAGCTCAATGATAAGTCCTTGAGGGTTGGTCCTCAACACAATTAAATAAACAAACCAATAGTGGTGTATTAGAAATGCTTTTAGCTACAAGTCACACTAAGCTATACCAATAACAACTGTAAAGACAATGGTGTTCACTGTTAATTAGTGCGAAGCCCAGAAGTAGGAGGGTTGGGATTTGGTTTAGGGTCTCAAGAATGTCAATAAGGATTCACATCCTTTGTGCTTTCTGTTCCGCTCCACAGGGTATGTTGGTGAAGCCTGTCCTCATGGTCACAAGATGGCTGCACAACACCATGCATCAAGTCCTCAGACTAGTGCCCCATGCAGTACGGAAGGAGTGAAAGAGAACCTTATCTTCTTTTATTTATTTAAAATAGAATTTTTTCTTGTTTCAGAACCTTTGTTTATTTATTCAGTTATTTTTATGGCCAGCTCAGCCGACCCCGAGAGCAGGGCTGGCACAGCATGTGGTGCCAGGGTTTGAACCACGGTCCCTGAAGCCGCCCAAGCTTTCCCAAGCAGGGGCTTTAGACCATTGAGCCATCCTGCCGGGCCCTCGCAGCATGTGGTGCCAGGGATCAAACTGCGGTCCCCTGCAGCTGCCTAAGCTTTCCTAAGCAGGTGCTTTAGACCACTGAACCATCCTGCTGGGCCCCTTATCTTCTTTTATAAAAGGTGTTTTCCAGCCATGTCCCCTTCCTTGGCAAAATGGGAAGGGCCTCTCCCTAAATCCTAGCTCTCTGAGCCTCTATTTCCCTGGTTTTAGGAACTAGGGATGTTGTACTCCTCATGGAGTGTGGCGAGAACGAAGGAGAAGGCACTCGGGTCACCTTAGGCACTTGGCAGGAGCGCTGCCAGTCCAGATCCACCCTTGTTAGTCTTCTTCGGGAAGTCAACAGCAGGAGGTGAGGCGGAGGATAAAAGGGAGCTCCGGCCTCCAGCCTGGGCTTCCTTCTGGGGTCGGGGCTGCACACGGTGCTGAGGCTCACAGCCTCAGCCTCCCTCCCGGGCCCCCCAAGCCCCAGATGCACACAGGTTCCGCGTTCCCTTGGCGTGGGGGTGGAGGGCTGCATCGGTGTCTTCTCTAGACACCGCCGCCAGCCTGTCATTTTATTTTCCTGCCAAGAGTCTCACTAACTTGAAACATTTTTCCCTAAGTAATTATCTGTGGCCTTTGGTAGCTTATCAGTAATAGTAAAGGGCTTGTGTCGTGCCTCCTGATGAAGGGTCACCTGTTCGCCCGGTCGAAAACTCAAATCAACTCTGATGTTTGATTTATTTGGTGGTTCTAATCAGGAATTAATTCTAAATCCTTGGGCTTCAGGCTGTATCCTGAGGCAGAATCTATTCTCTGTGATAATGATTTTGAGAAAAGAAGAAGAAAAGAGAGAGAGAGAGGATGGGATTTTGTATTCAGAGACCCTGAACTCACAGCTATGTATTCTTGACATCCTTCAGTTAAATGGAAAACAGTGAATTTTGAAACTGTATTGATTTCAGCAGGCATATATTATTTTACTGTAAGTACCAATGTCTGTTGTACTTAATATACAATGGATTAATTTAAAATGCATTAGTTTAATAAAAATGCATAAAATAGAATAGAATTGCATTAGCTTCAATAAAAAATTCAATTTCATAAATATTATCTTGTGTTAAAATGCATTGATTTCCAGGAAAATATATTGGTCAAAGGTAATTTACATTGGTTTGAATGGAAATGCACCCATCCCCATACATATGTATTAGTTTAGTCAAACGTATCCAATTGTGTAAAATACCGGTTAGCCCGAAATGGATTCCAACCCTGTTGTCGTCCGAGTCCTTGTTGTTTTTATCTCTCTTACGGAATAGATCTCCTCCGCGGAGGCTGAGTGTGGCCCAGCTCACCGGGAGGCAGGCTGGGAGGGAGATTGGGGCGCAGGGTTTGCATGCACAAGTGGATTCGGTAGCGACACTGATGGCACCCAGAGTACGTCCAGTTCCCCTGCACAGATGATTGTGGGATGTGAGCCCCGCAGCCAATAGACGAGGCAAGAGCACTACCTCCTGTGTCCTAAAGGCTGCCAGGTGCCAGGGCCTCATCACAAGCCAAGCTACAGGGGCCCAGGGGGATGGCTCAGTGGTCTAAAGCGCCTGCTTGGGGAAGCTTGGGTGGCTTCAGGGACCGCGTTTCGATCCCCGGCACCAAATGCAGCACCAGCCCTGCCCTCGGGGCGGGCTGAGCCTGCCATAAAAAATGAGTGAATAAAAAAAAATTTTTTTTTAAATGAGTGAATAAACAAACAAAGGTTCTGAAACAAGAAAAAAATAATAAATAAAATAAAAATTCTAAAAAAAAAAAAACAAAAAACAAGCCAAGCTACAGGGAACCGGAAATATAGGTAGCTAAGTTAGGTAGGAATATTGTAGGCAGGGCTGAGCCCTTGAATGGTTGATCTAGAAGACAACTGTGGCTGGAGACACATTCACTGGAGGCTGGGCTTCAGGAAAAAGGAAGACTCACCCTTTAACTTCTCCTAGGGATGAACAGCAGTGATTGATATTCTAAGTAGGCATCCAACACCCTGGGGTGAAAGACCTCCTTAATGCACCCTGTCCAGGAAAATCCCCCATCTGGCCCCTGTGCACTCCCTCTGTGGCTTGGTTCCCTATCTGATCCTCACTGAATCAATATTACCTGTGCAACTATACTTGTAATCTTATTAGTTCTCCATAGTTTTGTCCCACTTCACACCCGTCCTGGAAATTGCTGTTGGATTAGTATTACCCCAAGTGCATCTGGGCATGGTGGCACATGCCTGTAATCCCAGCACTCAGAAGGATGAGGCAGGAGGACCACTGCAATTTCAACACCAGCCTGGGTTACAAAGTGAGCTTAAGGCTAGCAGGCAAGCTACTTTCTGGCAAGCCCCTACTTCTTAAAGAGGATGGATCTCTCTCTCTCTCTCTCTCTCTCTCTCTCTCTCCCTCTCTCTCTCCCTCTCTCTCTCTCTCTCTCTAATTTCTTCCTACTCTGTCCTCTAGAGTTTCTAGAATTCATTCCTTGATTTTAGAGAACATTACTTGGCATTTTGGACAACTGGCAGGTTGGATGTTATAATATGTCTCTTATACTATTTGGATTACTGGGCAGTCACAGATCATGCACCCTAAATCCCAGGAGTGAAGATGGGCCCTTCTTGTTGTACTGTGGCCAGGACCATCTAACATCAGCACCCCCACTTCAGTGTTATCCACATGACACCTTGCACATTACAGTGTTTGCCCAGCTTATGCTTTATTACCTTTTTCCTGTGTAAGAAAATTCCAGGTCCCATGGGAACTCCCTTCCAAGGTCACCACCCCCAGTGACCTAAGAGCCTCCCACTTGGCCCCGCCTCTTAAAGGCCTACCACCTCCCATCATCACCACACTGAAAACCAAGCTCCTCTTGCAATACCAACTCCTGGGCAACAAACTCAAAGGCATCAGTGTCCCCCAGCAGTCTGCTTTCTATCTCAGTGGACTTGCCCTTCTGGACACCCTGTCCCTTTGTGTCAGGCTTCTTACACTCCACACGTGCTGTTAAGTTCACCCGTGTCGTAGACTGTCTGTGATTCATTCCTTTCTACGGCGGCCTCACATTCCAGGCACAAGTGTGCACAGCTTGCTCAGCCCTCATTGCTCACAGGCCTTGGGCTGTTGGGCATTATACTGCTGGAAACATGTGACAAATACTTGGCTCAGCTCTCGCTCTCTTTAGTCACTGCCATTGGACCAGGGGCTGGTGACAGCATCCCCACTGGAGCCACTGCAGCCATCCAGGAGGGACCTCTCTGGTCTGGTCTGTGACAGTGTCTGCAATTTGGGGAGCAAGGGCGTCCCAGGACAGGTTTAGGGAAATAAGAACAATAAGTCAAAAGGCTTTCTCTTCCCAGGTCTAGAGCTCTTGCCACCAGCCATGAGGCCCTGGCAGGGCCACCTGGAGCTGGAGCTGCAGCTGCTCCCAGGCCTATGTGCACCCCACACTTGGGAATTAGAGTAGAATTAACCCACAGTCCTTAAGGGACAGATAAGGCATGAGGCAGCCAAGAGCAGCAGACTCCTTGCTGCAGCTGAGGGAACAGAACTCCACTGGGGGCCGGAAGCAGAGCGAGCACATGGCTGGTAGGTGCTGGGGAGGCGAGAGAAGGATGGGGTAGGTGGCTTGTGGCCCCCAGGGGGAAAAAAGAGGGCCAGGAGATATGACCTGACCAGCTGCAGAGGCTGCTGATCCAACAAGCTCCTGAGCCCTTGCCTTCTCAGACCCAGGGAGCAGCTGTTCATTTGCCTTGTAGCCTCTGGTGAGTTAATTGGCTTCTCGGAGCCTCAGTTTCCTTATCTTCAAAATGGGAAGGACAACACATTACCTATCTATTCTTTTTTTTAATAATTTTTTTATTTTATTTTTTTCTTGTTTTAGAACTTTTGTTTGTTTGTTTGTTTTTATGGCTGGCTCAGCCTGCCCTGAGGGCAGGGCTGGCGCTGCGTGTGGTGCCAGGGATCGAGCCATGGTCCCTGCAGCCACCCAAGCTTTCCTAAGCAGGCGCTTTACACCACTGAGCCATCCTGCCAGGCCCCCCCTTACCTACCTATAAATCATCCACGCACTGTATTCTTTTCCTCCTCCTTCTCTCTTTCTCTATCTCTCTCTCCCCCCACGTCAACACAGGTTCTTGCTACCTTGCCTAGGCTGACTTTGAACTCCCAGATCAAGCAATCCTCCAGCCTCCATGTCTCACTGTTGTGACTCAGTTAGTGCCCTGTCCACCCAGGCCAACCTCACGGATTATGACTTCCTTCACTCTCTGATTTTCCTAAGCCATAAATTGACAACAAGAAACAGAGGCATGGAATCCAGAGTTGTACGGGGTTCAAATTCAGGCCTTCATCTTCCTCCTTGTGTGACCTTAGAAAGTCACTATATCTGAGCCCTGATTTCATCTGTCCATCCAGCAGCACTTCCTGCACATGGCTTTATGCTGAGCAAAACTGTCTTAGTTACCCTTCTCTCATTGCTGGGACAAATACCCAACACCCAAAATGAAGGAAGGAAAGGTTTATTTAGCTCACAGTTACTGGAGGTTTCAGTCCATATTTGGCTGAGTGGAACAGGGCAGAGAGCATCCAGTTCATGGCAGTGGAACAGCAACAAAATGGTGACAGAGGCTACCAATGAACCAGGGCAGCAGAGAGCAACAGAAAGTGTCTGTCTCTCTGTCTCTCTTTACATTACATTCAGGCTCTCTCCCTCAGCCTATCCGCCTTAGGCCACACCCATAATCCCAGTAGTACTCAGACCCATGATTCCATCTGTACTAAAACACATAATCCCAGTGAATCATGAGTCAAGTCTCAAACTCTAGAAATCCCCATCCCATGATTGCATGAGGCTTTGGGGGGACAATTAGACATAAACCATAGCAAGGACTCTAAGCCCCTGCTAGGAGAAATTTGTGGGAGTCCCACCTGATCCTCAATGAGCTGGGTGTGATCAGGATCACTGTTCTATAAGGAGGGGATGAGAGGCCAGAGGGGAGAAGACACTTGCCCCAGGCAACCGAGCTAACAAGGGTCAATCAGAATCAAATTCAAGCCATCTGGCTCTTTATTGTTGAAGCCAAGTCTCTTCTCTGAAAATTGGAGGGTTGTTTGTTTGCTTGTTTTTTGGTCTTTTTTAAAATTTAAAAAAATTTTTTTTCTTGTTTCAGAACTTTTGTTTGCTTATTTATTTATTTTTATGGCTGGCTCAGCCTGCCCTGAGGGCAGGGCTGGCGCAGCATGTGGTGCTGACGATCGAACCGCAGTCCCTGCAGCCGCCCAAGCTTTCCCAAGCAGGCGCTTTAGACCACTGAGCCATCCTGCCAGGCCCCTTTTGCTTGTTTGTTCTTGGTATTTGAGGTGGTCTCACTGTGTATGGCAGGCTGGCCCCAGACTCTCAAGGATCCTCCTGCCTCAGGTCCTTAGTGCTGGTGATATAGGCTATATGATATAGGAATCATATGGGAACTCCAAGTAATACAAATAATATAAGGGAAACATAACTCCTGATCTGCTAGATGTCTGAACTAGTGTTCTCTACAATCAAAGAATGAATTCTAGGAACAATAGAGGTTAAGAGTAGGCAGTATTGTGAGCTGGGGAGATAGCTCCATTGCACAAGTACCTGCCTGGCAAGCGCAAGGTCGTAAGTTCGAACACCGGTCCCGCAAAAACAAATGAACAAACAAAGAGTAGGCAATATTTATGGAGAGAAAGAACACTTCTAAGATAGAAGGTTCCTGGTGAGTGGCCCAGGGACCCCACTTCTCAAGAACATTTTACAGAGTAAAACCATGAGATGAAGTGGGTCTAAGGTGGGGCAAAACTATAGTGAACAAATAAGATTACAAGTATAGTCCCACAGGCAATACTGATCCAATGGGAAACCACAAGGTGGGGCATGTTGATTAAATCAGGATCAAATGGAGCAAATGCACAGGGATGGAAGGGAGGAGAGAAGGTTTTCCTCAAAGGGTTGGGTCAAGGAGGTTTCCATCCCCATCCCAGGCTATGGATGCCTGTTTAGTGTATCAGTCACTGCTGTCCTTCCCTAGGGCAAGCACGTGGGCGTAGCCACTTCTCCATTTCCAGGCCTGACCGTCCACAAATGCACCTGCAGCCACAGTCGTCCTCTGTCTGCTCTGATCTCTCAGGCCCAGCCCTGTCTGACTACCTACATTATTTCTAAATAACCTAGCAGTTTCTCTAACTGCTGTTCAGGGGAGAATGGACGTAGTTTCCATCAACTGAGAAGACGCAGGGTAGGGGAGACAGCAGTCAGGGGCTCTCAGAGTGCTAATCTAAGGGGCCTCAGATAGACATCATATTGCAGCTTAGTAGCTATAAACTCTCTTCACAAGGTTGATCGAATGGATCCCAGTAAAAGGAGCCTGGCACTTTGCGGATGATTCCATCTGTATGATCACCCAGGGTCTGGCACCCTCTAGACAAAAATGAACAAATTTTCCATAAAAATTAAAGGATGGGGCTGGTGAGATGGCTCAGTGGTCTAAAACATCTCCTTAAGTAAGCTTAGGCAACCACAAGGACCATGGCTCAATCCCCAGCACCACATGTTGCGCCAGCCCCTCCCCTAGAGCAGGTTGAGCCGGCCATAACATAAAAAGTAATAAATAATTAAATAATTAAATAATTAAAGCATGTATAATCAAAGCAGATTGGGGAAAGGGCAATGTCCAGAAACTGTTCTTTTTCTTTTTTTTTAAAGAATTTTACTTATTTTATTTTATTTCTTGTTCACAACTTTTGTTTGTTTGTTTATTTTTATGGCCGGTTCAGCCTGCCCTGAGGGCAGGGCTGGCACAGCAATGTGGTGCCGGGGATTGAACCTCGGTCCCTGAAGCCACCTAAGCTTTCCTAAGCAGGCGCTTTAGACCACTGAGCCATCTTGCTAGGTCCCCAGAAACTGTTGTTAAGGGGCTGGAATAGCAGTTGTGACCTGCTGGCTCTTAGAGCCCTCTGCTCATAGGGATCATTTGTAAGTCTGAGATTTCTTTTTTTTTTTTTCTTGTTTCAGAACTTTTGTTTGTTTGTTTATTTATTTTTATGGCCAGCTCAGCCTGCCCTGAGGGCAGGGCTGGCGCAGCATGTGGTGCCGGGGATCGAACCGCAGTCCCTGCAGCCGCCCAAGCTTTCCTAAGCAGGCACTTTAGACCACTGAGCCATCTTGCCAGGCCCCAAATTTGGTGGTTTTGAAAAATGATTATAGCCGAAGAAACTGAAGGCTCTAGTTGAACTTTTATAGTTTCTACGGTAGTTTTTACTTCACCAAACCCTACCAGTGGTCAGTTACCCAAATAGCTGGAATCCAAAAGGGGTCAATGATTGGAGCCCCTGTTTTTTAATATTTATTTATTTATTTATTTATTTATTTAGTCTCTTTTTTTTTTTTTGTGGGACCAGGGTTCAAACTCACAACCTTGCACTTGCCTAGCAGGCACTTGTGCCTCAGAGCTATCTCCCCAGCCCCTATTTTGTCTTTTTGAGACAGGGTCTTGCTATGCAGTTGAGGCTGGCCTTGAGCTCACTTTTGTAGCCCAGGCTGGTCTCAAACTAGCACCAATCCTCCTGCCTCAGCCTCCTGATGCTGGAATTATAGGCATGAGCCACCA
>PVJA010015010.1:0-46222 GCA_004027025.1 Myocastor coypus
AGAGAGTAGCGAACCATTTTCACAGGACACCACAGGCCGCTTACAGGAAGAGCTAGAATTTCTTAAAGTAAATTATTATTTTTTTTAAGGAAGGGTCTGCAGATTGTTCAGGGTCTCACTACTAGATCAGACTCATAGTGATCCACCTATTTATAGCCTCCCAAGAGCTGGGATTATAGGCATGTGCCACTAAGCCCAGTCTCAACTGCCATCTCAGTAAGTCCTGGGGGCAGGGCCAGCTTGGCAGGCCCAGAGATCTAAACCCCAGCCCCTGTGCCTACTTGCAGGCACTTTAATTTGCTGAGCTATTTGGCTGGCCCAAAGTAACTTATATGATCATAAACAAAGTCATGTAGGTTTTAATATTTGACTCCAATATTTTTGTCTGTACAGGAATGAGCAAGGTGTTCAGCTTGTGCCTTAGCATGCCCTATACGTGCCGATTCAGAGGGGCACAGGTACAGGTACAGGACACTCATCACTCATCACTTAAATATTTATCGAGCATGGGGCTAGATATGATGACAGGAATGACAGTGATTCCACTGTGTCTGACCCAGAAGAGTTGCAAAACCATAAACTAAAAGAAAAAAGACTCACAAACATATATAGAGAGACACATACGTGGGATATAATGAAAAGTATAAAGCACTAAGGAAAATTCCTGGATCCAGGCCTGTGATCTAGGGCAGGCTCCTGGGGCAAAGAGATCAGGAATGGATGCTTGCTAGTTTCTCCATTTGATCTGGAACCCAATGCCTACTCTACCATATGGCTCTGTCAGTGGGAAGCCAGGGAAAAGATGTAGAAGAGGACAGAAAGGAGGAGCCAGGGGCTGTGTCCCCTCTCTCCAAGCCTCAGTTGTGTCACCTATACAGTGGAGAAGACAACAGAATATACTTCACAGAGGTTCTTTTTGGTATGAGAATTAAGTAAGGGAGGGCATGACAAAGGCTTAACATAGTACCTGATATAGGATAAGCATTCAAAAGGTAGAGCTAGGGTTAAGTGGGAGAGAGTGCAGTGATCAACTGATGATGTCTGCTGAGGTCATGGACAGGAGGGTGCTGCTAAGTGAGAGGAGTAGTGCCAACCCTGATATATTGAAGCTGTAATGCTAAGACCTAATAAGTAGATTGATAGATTGTAGCAAGGGATTGGAAGAAATAGAAGAACTGGGATGATAAACTCAAAACACAAGAGAAAGGTTAAATTTAGGAGAAAAGATCACAAATTCATTTTTTAAAGAATGGGCCTTTCCAATTATAAAAACATAAACACAAGCCTGGGAGATTGCTCAGTGGCTTAAGTGCCTGCCTGGCAAGTGCAAGCTCACAGTTCAATCTCTGGTACCAAACAAAACAAAACCCATAAAACACAATAATATCCTCAGGATACTTCAAAAGGTGCAGGCTTTTGACAGAGATATGTGTAGGTGGGGTGAGTTAGCCAAGAAAATTGTCTCAGCAGCTACATGTCAGGCCTTGAAAAGAACGGGAGCACCCTCCAGGAAGTCCCGGCAGCTCCTTTCCAACATTTGACATCTTCTGAAGAGAGAGCTGAGCTCCTTCTTAGCAGTTCTCTCCCACTCAAAGCTCCCCCAACTTCCACTTCTCCCTCTTCCTGGGTGTCCCCTTCCTGCCTTTGTTTCTGTGGTTCTGTTTGCTGTGCTTTGAGAGCTGATCAAACAGGGTATTAAATAGGCCGTGTGACGCTCCCCAGTGGCCACATCCTCAGGTCGGGCCACCAGCCTGTTCCAAGCTCCACCCTGTCCTGGATGCCGCTGCCTGGGCTACAGAGGAGAAGGATTTTCTTTTTTTTCTTTTTCTTTTTCTTCTCTTTTTTTTTTTTTTTTTTTTTGCTGGTTCAGGCTGCCTTAAGAGTGGGTCTGGGGATCAAACCACTGTCTCCTGTGCCTGACTGGGCTTCTCTGTACAGGCACTTAAACCACTGAGCTAACCCTCAAGCCTCAGGGCTACGGAGTAGTTGTGATTCACCCGGCAGTCAGCTAACAGAAAGTAGCAAGACTATTGCTCTCTGAAGGAGCCTTCAGACCCGCCGATTTCACAGCCAGGCTGGTGTCATGGGGTAAGGTGGAGTTGTCAGGGGGGTCCCCATGTAGCTAAAGCAAGGAGATGAGGAGGTGGTGGGGAGAGCACTGGGAGTCCCCGTTTGCTTCTAATATTGTGCATTTCCTGGGCCTTAAAAAATTATATTATTGCATTAAGATCAAAATCTGTCCAAGGGAAAGAAGCCAGTGATTATTTATGAGAAAAAGAGGTTTTCAACAGGGCCTAGAAAATTAGATGATTTCTTAGAAGAGAAACTTTGAAATTGGCTTGGAAGGAAGGGTGTGGTGAAGTTAGACTTCCTTAAAGTTTTCAGAATAAAGCATTCTGCAGTTTAGGAAAACAAGATGGACTATCTCTGCAGAACCCTTGGAAGTCGGGGTGTCCACCACACCCCTGGGAGCTGGAGGGACACAAATCTGGCAATGCACGTGTCCCAGAGACCTGATGATGTGGACTCAGGCATGAGAGAAGCTCAGGGAGAAGGGAAAAAAGAAGAGAGAGATGATGAAAACATTTCAGCTAATATTTAGAAAACGAAGTATTGATGGAGACAGGTGGAACTCTAAGGCATAATCCCTGGTACTTCAGAAACAATGTCTTCAGTCCAGGAATTCTTGTCCTTAACATCTCCAGTAAGCACAGACAGGTAACTGCTACACAGCCCTCCCCAAGAGGTGGTGCATACATTTTTCTTTCAATCCTTAAAGGAGAAACAACTCAAGCCTGTGAAGTTTTTTCTTAAGTCACTTTGGAGTTTAATTTCAACTTTAATGAATTTAAGCAATTGTATCGAAGGAGTAGAAAATTTTAAATGGAAGAGAAATAGTATCTTGTCCTCTAATCTTGTGCCCTTATTATATATAAATACTTGTATAACACTTAGACACTTGCATATGCAAATTGTGTGTCCTTCTGGGGCTGATGGCTGACACCAGCACCTGACATCTGTGTGATTCTCCATATTACTTAAACTCTTTGGATCTCAGTTTTTTCACCTTAGAAATGGGACTAATAACAGCACTTCCTTGAGGGTTAGACGAGACAGCGCCTATAGAGCCCTTAGGGCAATGAAGGCTGCACAGTCAGTAGAGGCTGTTATAATTATTTTGTCATTAAAATCCGGAGCTTTGTCATCCCAGGTTGAGAACAGGGTCCTGATTCTCCCCTTCCTCTAACTGATCACCCTCAGCCTATCTAAGATGAATGAAGGAAGACAGGTAACAAACATGAAGTGGTCACCCAGTGTGTGCTGGAAGGAGCCATCTAGGACCCAGGAAGACAAAGCAACCTTGCAGAGGTCGCTGTTCTGCGGTGCTGTGCTGTGTGGTCTATGGGCACAGTCTAAGCCCACACCTACAGGATGGCTGGGGTGCTCCCCAAACAGTTGAGGCATCTGTTTCTCAGGAAGGTTGCGGGCACAGGCTGAATTGTGACTCACTCCTTCATATGCTAAGGTCCCAGACCTCTGAAGATGATTAGATTTGGAGCTGGGTCCTTTAAAGATGGGATCCAATTCAAATGAGAGGTTAGGGGAGGCGTTTATCCCATCTGACTGATGTTCTCATAGGGAGAAGCAGAATGGATTACAGGGAGGTGTGCCTGTGTGTGCGTGCACGCGCACACACACACGCACACACACACACACACACACACATACACAGGAAAAGACCATCATGTGGGGCTCAGCAGGAAGGCCTGCAAGCCACACAGGGAGACCTCTGAAGAAGGCAGCATGACACCTTGGCCTTGGCCTTCCAACCTCCAGAGATGAGAAATGAGTTTCTGTTGTTTAAGACATGCAGTCCATGTGATTGCTTATGTAAGCCATGGTTACCGGTATAGTACAGCTTTTAAATCTCGAGGACTGTAACAAGGAAGAAATTCTGACACATGCTAAGACAAGGATGAACTGGGAAGGGTTGTTATACCTAGCAAAGTGAGTTTGACAGGTACTCTGATCCTCCTTGCATAAAATACCTCAAGCTGTCAAATTCCTAGAAAAGGAAAGTAGTATAGTGATTGCCAGAAGCTGGAGGAAGGAGACTGGTTGAGGGGTACAGCATTTCAGTTTTGCACTGTGGGTAAAAGGGTGCTTTTTGTTACAATTTAGATTCAAGATGGCCTCCAAACATCATGTATGTTCAGTGGTGGGGCCAGTGGAGTGACTGAGGTTGGAAGCCTCCGTTGATGGGATTAGAATGTGATGTCATGATTGCTATTAAGGAAGACTCAAGAACGGGATTAATTGAAGAGAATGGATGTGAGGTGTGACCCTGAAGGCTGTCTTTGCTCTCTAGCTCTTCTGTCTCTGGCTTTCCCCTTCCTCTCCACTTCCTGCCACTCATTTTCCCTTGCTGCAGGCTGAAAGCCATGGAGTCAGCCCACTGTGGACTGAAGCCTCCACAATCACGAGCTCTAGAAGCCCAGGTGTGGAAGGCATGGTCACCAGCCTGTGAGGCCATTGGAAGTTGGGGCAACCTTTAGGAGACAGGGGGCGCCTGGAGAAAGGACTTAGCTCATTGAGGATGTGCTTTTGCAGGGATATCGGGACCCCCCCCAGACTGTGCTATCTTTCACTTCCTGGTCACTGTGCTCTGAGTAACTTTCTCCAGCAGTTGCTCCTGCTGGGACATTCTATGCTGTCACAGGATCAAAGCAACAGGACCAAGCAACAATGTACTGTAATTTTGAAACCTGAGCCAAAATAAGCCTTTCCTCTTTTTAAATGGTTCATCTCAAGTATTTTGCTATAGCCCCAGAAATCTGACTAGCACAGGAAGCATGAAGGGAATGAGTTGGAGGAAGAGGAGGGAATGAGGGGTGCAGGATCCAGGGATGAGACCCACTTTACCTTTCCTTTCTATCTGAACATTTTCTGCATTCTCGGATGGAAGCTGTCCAGCCCCCTGCTTCTGAATGTTTGGCTCCCACGGGCACAGTGATCACTGCCTTTTCAGTAATGGGCTTCAGGAGCACATGATTTCCAAGCACGAGGCTGAATTCCTTGGCAACTTATCTCTTTTCATGACTTCTTCTTCTTATCTTATTTCCTAACTTCTCCTGAGCCTCCTCCCTTATCACTTGCAAAAAGAAAGTATTTCCTCAGTAGTGACCAAGTAGTTTTCAGATTCTTTCCACAGCAACAAAAAATCAGAGCAGCATTTCTCATGACCATGATCTTGGATTTGCTGGCCTTTTGCTTCTGTCCCTGAGAACTCAAGACCTGAGGTTTGGGCCTCAGAATCTACCCTTTCATGGAAAGGTTTTTTTGAAGGCACCTGTGTCATGGCCCCTTGACCCTGCTGTAGAACTGTCAAGGGTTGCGCCAACGGCCTGGTAGTGACAGAGTCCAGCAGCACTCCTCTAATATGTTTTCAGAGAGAGGAATATTTTTATTTGGTGGGAGAGGAGCCCACCGAGAATAGATTTCTAAAAAGAAACATTCTTTGTAGAATGGCACTGAAGGACTTCCCACCTGATGAACCTGGAAAAATATGAGTATTAATAATGATGGAAGGCCACTATAAAATGAAATGAGTAGACCGAATTTTAATGAGGAGTAGTCTATATATATATAACTACTTTCCCCCAAATACTTATGAATGATGAAGTAAGTTTATAAGTTACATATGCAAGAAACTGAAGTGAACATTGTCAGTAAGGGGACACACTGAGGTCCTGTGCTACCTGACGTTGGTTCTCCTCCTGCCACAGATACATAGACTAATTTTAGTCATAGGGAACAGAGACAAACCTCCAAACCAAGGGATATTCTTCCTCATAACTGGCTTCAGAGTCATCAAGAGTCATACTCATGAAAGACAAAGACTCAGAAATTGTTCCAGACCAAAGGACATAGGACAAGCAACCCATTGTCACATGGTCCTGGACTGGCTGTTTTGACTGCAAAGGCATTGCTTGGATGGTGGGCTTACCTCAAAGGGGCTCTGAGAAGCAAACATGGCAGTGCTGCAGGACCGTGTTCCTGATTTTGATTGGTAGATCTATGGTTATGGGAGACAAGTTCCTCACTGGTAAGAAGAACACATGAGAGTCTTCTCAGGTGAAGGGGCATCATATCAGCACCTTCCTACTCCACTTTTTTCTAAGTGTAGTTTTATCTCAAAATTTTAAAAATGTTAAGAAAAAGAGGAAAAGAAGGAAGGAAGCTGTGCTTTGTCTAGTTGAGACGGAGGCTGTGGTCACTGTGAACTGTGTTCTCATGGTCTCCAGCACAAAACCCATATTGTTCTTTAACCTTGAATAATCTCTTTGAAGGTTCTGTAGAGATCTGGAAATGAGAAATGAGGGTGGTAGTTTGGGATATCAGGTAAGTATTTTTTACTTCATCTTGCTACTTGGGGAGAAGGACCGATGATGATTTGCTGTGTAATTTTTCAGATATTTTATGGATAAACTTCTTGACGAAGTTCACATTATACATTCCACATAAGAACTTATTTATTTAATATTCTTCCACAATATCATTTTTAAAGATTAATTAACAAATATCCTGGTAGCTACAAATCATAATTTCACTAACCCCAGATGGGATTTGATTTTGACGTTTCTTAGCCAGAGAGAAAAAGGGGAGATCTACTCTGTACTTTCAGAGAGATCTTGACCATTTTTCAAAGTGTTTCATAAACAGAGTTGGGCCATGGGAAGGAGAAAGTTTTGAGAATCGGTAAGTCCACCTTCCTAAAAGATGACTGGGGTCCAAATCCTAGCTCTCTTCTTACCAGCCAAATGTATTCATACACGTTATCTAACATCTCTGTGCCTCAGCGTCCGTATCCATAGCACAGGTGTGAAATAAAGCACACCCATTCACAAGGTCATTGAAAGACTAGCAAGTTGCCAAAATCTGGTGTGTGAGAAACACTCACTGGTTTTGGCCATTGTTGATGTTATGAATAAATGTACCTTAGAGCTAACTTTGCAGGTCTGTTGAAGGTTTGAAAGATACCAAGTGGGACAGCTTCCTCCTTCAGAGAAGAAACAGTCCTCTGTGTTGGTGACGAGTAATTGAAAAACATTTTGCAAGGCCTAGAGCCGACGTGTATTCCTTGTGGCATTTTAATCTCTGAGTAATAGATTCTATTGCCCGCCGAGCTTGGGTTTTTCCATTTGTTGCCTTTTCCTCTCCTCTCTCAAACCTAGATTCTGCCTTCTCTTTAGTCCAGCTTCGCTCCAGCAACCAGGGAGTATTTCTAGTCAGTCTTTATTCCCAGTCCAGGTTCTTTGTTCAGCATAGACATTTTGTGCTCACACTGCCCTGCAACAAAGATCTTGCGACCCTCCTCAGGGTTGTTTCAGGCAATGGCTTGGGAATCTACAAGCCCATCCTGAAACCTTAGCCCCTCGGAGGTTCCCTTTCCTTCAATGAGAAGGATGATGATGACATTAAGGGGTTGCAGGGAAGACTGAGTTAAGTCATAAGTGTAAAGTGTACTGTATAGCCCCTAGAGTATAGGATGTGCCGTTATTGTCATTATCTGGACTTGAAACAAACTGGGCTTCAGTGTGATCAGAATAGTTATTCTTTTCACATGAGGAAAAGCTGACGTAGCTAACTCTAAGTTTAGTACTTTCCCCACTGTGTACAGTGGCTTGCCATCAGCAGCTCTTTTCCTTTTCCTCTACAGGAGCAGAAATTTTACATGGGTGTACCGGCCATCCAGCTAAGAGTGCATTTCCCAGGCTTCTCCATGGCTGATGTGGTCGTACAGCTAGTGTGGTGAGTTGCATGTTTATGGGAGCTTCCTGGTGAAGTGTTTACAGAGAGAAGGCTTGCTTTCTGTTGCTCCCTAGCTCCTAGAATGACTATATGAACTTTAATGTAAGAAGGCTGTAAATGTCTATCATGTTTAGACCGTTTGGGTTTCTTCATGATCACAGCCCAACTCCCATGGAGAGGGAGTAGCAGTGTTGGTAGAAATGACTCAGGCTGGAGTCAGGCGATCTATGCTTCCTAGCTCCGCCTCTCTCTTATCTCACTGCACGTTGCCAGCCAGTGTCCTAGACATTAGCAATGGAGATATAAATTAAAATAAATCAAGGATGACCTAATCCTTGATCATGCTGTCCACGTTAATCCTCATAGTGGATGTGCTCACTCATAGAAAACGTGGGTGCAGTCCAGAAGAACACAGGGCTGTTGAATAAGTGCTCTGCAGGTTGCAGAGCTCCTATGGGTTCCAAGCTGGATTCCAGTCTGCTGACATAATGAGCCAAGTGCTCACAACTGTCACATGTTCTGAGATAAGAACTGCAAGTTCTTAGCAAGACATTTCCAGTTGTTTGGAATGGAAGCAATGGCACCTACAGGATTAAAGTGTAAAGCACATGTAAAGTGCTCAGCACCACACCTAAGATTGAGGCGACAATAAATGACAATGACAATGACCACCACGATGGTAGTGACAATGAGGAAGGCCTAGGCTTGATTCCTCGCTACTCTGGGAAGTAGCTGTGGTTTAAATTGGCCAAACAAGCCCCTCAGAACGTGGTGGTCTCTAACACCCGGCCTGTCACATGTGCTCTGCAGGTCAGGTGAGGCTCTGTTGGTTAAAATGCTTTTCAGTGAAGGTGACTTGGCCGTGGGATGAAGTCACTGCGAACCTCAAAGCTTACCATTCGCCAGAGATGCCTTGGTCCCTGCGACTACTTTCCTTGTTCCTGCCACATTCCAATCTAAAGGTAGCTGCTGCACTGCAGCCCTTGATTGTTAATTCTGGGAACTTATATTATTGGCCAGGTCTTCATGTCCACTGGGATCTTCCCACATGCATACATAATTAAAAAGATAGAACTGAGGACAAGAAAAACTTTTAATCCAATCAGCATGCTCTATGGCCCCTTTACATTGGAACATTCATAGCAAAATTCTTGTTTTTCTTTAGTTCTAAAATATTAGTTAGTGGGGCCTGGCGGGATGGCTCAGTGGTCTAAAGCACCTGCTTGGGAAAGCTTGAGAGGCTTCCGGGACCGCGGTTTGATCCCCGGCACCACATGCTGCGCCAGCCCTGCCCTCGGGGTGGGCTGAGCCAGCCATGAAAATGAGTGAATAAACAAAGGTTCTGAAACAAGAAAATAAATAAATAAATAAATAAAATATTAGTTAGTATTCAACATGAGGTCCTATCTATCCTCCTTAATTCTGCATACTGACGATTATCATAGGCAAGGAAACTCAGAAAGGTCATATAACTTCCTAGGTACCTAGTGACAGACTTACCAGGAAGTTAATGCAATTTGAGCCCAGGGCCCTGATTTACCCGAGTCTCTTTCAAAGCCCTGCATTGAGGGACTTGTGCTCCACAATCCACATTTGTATTCTTTTCTTACAGGATGCCCCAGTGTCTGCTTCAGGTCACATAGAGTCTGGATCTGGCCCCGCAGGTCACACAGATGCTAACTTACTGGAGCTAGGATTTAAATGAAAGTCATTTGAGATTTAAATTTTGAGTTTAAATTCAGTTCAATTTATGAAAATGGTGCTACATGGTACATACAGTTTTGCCAGTAGACTGATGTTGGTCTCTAAGTTTGTGATTGGAACCCCTGTTTGTGATCTGTTCAGGTGATACACTGCTTATATTTTAAAAGGCCAATATGTCATTTTGTATAGGGCAGAATTATTGGTTTTACTTTATCAGTTGAGCAGAGGAAGCAAACGTTTCAGTGAGAGAAATAGAGTAGAAGATGCAGTCACAAGCACTCATGACACACTGGCTGGGAATCCCAAGATACAACTCAGGGGCCCTCATCTGACCCTTGTCTGTCCCTAGCCTGAAAAAGGGCAACTGATCTTCCTCCCTCGTATCTTCTAGCCTTGAGTTCTTTCATTGATCTCTGAATATCCTAAGTCACTCAGCCACAGTAAAGAACACAGAAAAGCACTTGGTTATGCTTATCCAGAGGGACCACAAAGGAGACACATGGCCACCTCTGCCTCCCATTATGAACAGAGATTATGTGGCTGCGTGGGCTCAGTGTTGACACTGTGTCACCAAGCCAGCCCTTAGGATGAGAACCCTTAGAGAACGGTGAGATTCTCTTTCACTCTTGTTCACTTCCCAGGGCCTGCCTAACCATCTCCATGCCAGTCTTAAGTCACCTCTAGTGAGTCCCATTGCAGAAAAACTCTCCTTGAAGCTTTGATTTCCTGTAATTCAATCCCCAGATAGGTGCCACCTACACGTCTTCAGTGTCCAGGTCTCCTCTTATCAGTAAAATGTCATGGAGCAACATCCATGACTCACACTTCAAATAAATCTCATAAAGGAACAGAGATGTGTGGGGTTTTCTTCATCCCTCACGAGTAGAGATAAGACTAATTCTTATTGTTCTCCAAAGTGGGTAAGGGTTGAGTAAGGATGACATAGGACGGAAGAAACAAATGATAGAAGACGAACCAATCGTAGCTAAAAATTGTACTTTCTAAGCCTGAAACTTTTAAGACTTAGCCACAGTTATCCAAGACAGCCCCATATCAGCATTCTTTGGCTTGATTTGCTTCTTTCCCGACCAGATCCATTATTACAAACCATACACTGGCCTAAGAAAGTAAGGTGGAAGAGGCAAGTTTTGAGATAGGGAAAGTCCCAGTTTCAAAGGTCCTTGGCAGACCACAAATTGGCCTAATTAAGAAAGTAAACAAAAATAAAATAAAATAGATAGAGAGACAGGCAGAGAGACAGAGAGAGGGAAGGACAGAGCTGCTACTGGGCTGGCACCCTTCTGAGGAGGTACGGGCTGGCTGGCGGTTTTCACTCCCTCAAGAAAAGTGGAAGTTGGGCCGTTGAGATAGCTCAGGCACCTGCTTAGGCAAGCACAGGGACTAGTTTTCCATCCCTGATGTGCTGCACTGGCCCTGCCTGGGGGCACTAAACCAGCGACAGAGTCTGGGCTTGGTGGTGCACATATGTAATCTCATGGCTGAGGAGGCTGAGAACAGGAAGATCACTATAGGTCCAAGCTGCATAGTGAGACCCTGTACCAAATACATAAAATTAGAAACAAGGTGTAAGCATAGCATTCAGTTCCAATGTGTCTCTCTTCTCCGAGCGCCCTGCTCCCAGCTATGCCTAATGAGCCCTCCTTGTGCCTCTTTCTGATGCACCTGGAAATTTTTTTTCTGTGACTGGATTCCGTGATCGAGCCACCATAGGGTGGGGCACAGTTGGGAAACACATACAGCCTCAGCCTGGTGAGAGGCTCAACTGAGAAGAGGACGGGCTGAAGCTTCTAAGTCCCAGGCCCATGAATCATATATGACAAAGGCATGTCAAGAAAATGTGGAGACACACTTCAGGTGGTGCACAGATGGGATCCCTAGAGGAGGCATCACCCTCCATGTGAACCCCTGCTTGGGGTTGGAGGTACAGATACCCGGTCTGCGCCAGTTTCCTGAAGAGCTGCTAGGTGGTGATTCCTAATCGAGCTGGCTTTGAAATCCTGAACCATGTCTTTTAGAGATAAACCAACTATCTTTTTCCTCCCACAGTTAAAAATAAAACGTTAAAACGTTTTCCCCAAACACTAAGACTATGAATTAATATGTACAAAGTGCAAAAAATTAAGGTAACAGGAGTTTATAATAGAGCCTTGTGCTCTACATCTGAAATGAGTCCCATCCTCTCCCTCTGAACTCATGTATTTTTAAATTTTAAAATTTGAATTTTTCTGGTCATTTTCTCCGTATGGATAAATTATATGCAAAACGTCTTTCTTTCTTTCTTTCTTTCTTTCTTTCTTTCTTTCTTTCTTTCTTTCTTTCTTTCTTTCTTCCTTCCTTCCTTCCTTCCTTTCTTTCTTTCTTTCTTTCTTTCTTTCTTTCTTTCTTTCTTTCTTTCTTTCTTTCGTTTTTAGTACAGAGTCTTCAGGGTCTCTCTACGTAGAGGAGACTCATGGTGATTCTCTGGTTTTCAGCCTCCCAAGTGCTGGGATTGCAGGCATGCTCTCAGGCCCAGTCTCACTGCCCTCCTAGTGCGCCCCGGGGACAGGGCCCGCACTACCATTTGTTAATTTCATTCTTTCCACATGATTTCCTATGGCGGTGAAGAGATGGGCTCGCTCTTCTCACCAGTAACCTCGTACTTCCCAGGCCCACAGCGCTAGTTCTTGTTGCACTTTCGTCCTTTCACATGTACCCGCTCGTCTGAACAGCTAAACTGAAGACAACACTATGCAATGCAACAACTACTCTCAAATTCGTATTATTTTGTTTAGTGAAATTCTGTATCATTTCTAATTTTTGTTACTATTTTGTATTCTCTTTGAAAAATAAAAGGATTAACCACGCCCTCATCATTGAATTCCTGTTTATCTTATTATATTTTAGCACTTGAAACCAAATTTTGCTAATTTATGGGAAAATTAATTGTAGACTCCTAAAGAGCCCAAGCGGGTATTAACCTGTAATGATTTAAATGGGGAGACCACTGTTTGAGTTACTTTTGTGTCGTGGCTCAGACAAAATGCTCACACCCCCAGAGTTAAGGAAGAAGAGGTTTATTTAGCTCACAGTCCTTACTCAGCTGGCTCCAAGGTCCAGGGGATAGCCAAAGGGTGACAGATCATGGCAGCAGAAATACTCAAAGTAGCATGAGCAAAGCAGGGGATAACATGCCTCTATCTGTGCCTTTTATCTTACTGAACCCACTAGGATGAAGGCAGTGTCCAGCCAGTGGACCAACTCAGCAATTCCCCTGCCTCAATCCCAGCACCCTAAATCACAGCACAGCACTAACGCATCAATTGCAAGCTCTATATTGAGCCACCTCCAAAAGCCCATCCCTCATGACTGCATGAAGCTTTGGGGGTACACCTAGACATAAACTGTAACAGTACAATAAAGAAAATACATTTGTAAATTGCCCTAAATGCTGGGCCTTTTAGGAGGTGGGAAGCATTTACTCTCTTGCCTGCTTTTGTATAAAGGAGTCTCTTAATGGTGAGCTAACCCTGATAGCACTGGGGTTGCTTGTCTCTCTGTGCATGAAAATGGTCATCTTTTTCTGAATGAATGGGGCAGACAGGACGGGCTACCTGGTAGGTATCCAAAGTGATGATCAGGGCTGGGGGAAGCTAGGTGCTGGGGAGGGATAAGACACTTTCCATGTCAGCTGCGTGTCCTGGAATGCAAATGGTGTGACAACCCTAGGTCCTAGCACAGAATGGAGCTGATGCTCTCAGACTCCCGAGCTCATTTGTCATCCGTAACCTTCTGGGCGCTGCTGCTCCCTTATCTAGAAGGCTTGATGCCTTGGCTGGGTTTTGATTCATAAAGGACTTGAAAGATAGCGTCTCTTCCTGACTCACAGTGAGCTGCTGTCTGCGGTACCACCCCTCGAGTTTCTGCAGCTGTTTCCCTTCTGAGAATTGGCCCAGCCATATGTTCCATGAAGTCATGGGAACTGGTTGCCAGCCAGAGCCATCGGCAAGCCAAGGGGCAGGCTGATTCCAGTTGTCAGTGGCAGAGTGGGATTTTCAAAGATTTCGTTATTGGAACATTTTGTGAAACGAATCTATAATAGCAATAACAGAGCTGATGTGATGCTTTTTGTGTGCCAGTAGCTACGCTGTACTACTTATGGGGTGGGATCATAAAATACAGTGAATGCTTCAATTGAAAAATTATTACGCTAATAGACACATTGCCATGAATCCCCCTCAAAATACTCCCCTCTGCTGCCAACACATGCATCCCATCATTCCTGCCACTTTCTAGAGCAGTTCTGCAAGTCTTTTTTCCAAGTCTGTAGTGGCACTGTTGTGGGGGCTCCCTCAATGGCTCAAGCAGATTCAAAAGATTTGTCTTTCATGGTCATCTTGACTTCTGGGAAGGGCCAGGAGTCACATCATGCAAGATCTGAGGAATCACATTTTTATTTGACAGAACGGGAAGCAGCACAATTGTGCAACTCCTTGAAATGCATTGTTCGTTGCCCCTGATTTGTGGCACCTCTTAGTACAGCTCGCAACTGATGGGCTGCCCTGAAAAAGAGGAAGCTAGACACACACTATGACTAAGGTCCACCTCTCTGCTTTTCCTTGAAGCTCCTAGCCTTCCAAAGCTTGACCTCTGAACCCCTCAACTCTGTTTGTGTATAAATATTTTATTTTTATTAGCACATAATTGCAGTATATAATGATTATACTCACCATGGAATAGTACATGTGCATGGCAATTACATAACTTAAAAATTTTTTTTTTTAAATTTCACGTGTCTGGTACATGGTCTCAATATGCAGCTTGGACTTGTGACACTTCCTTGAGTCTCCCCTGCGCTGGGATTACAGGCATGTGCCCTCAAGCTTGGACTTGGCTGCCTGCTCAGCATGCCCTGAGGGTGGGGCCAGCACAGCATGCAGTACCAGAGATTGAACCCTGGTCCCTGTACTTGCTAAAGTGCTTAGTCTGCTGAGCTATCTCACCAGCTCTAATAATTACATAATTTTAACCCTTCATCTTTTTCTTCTCCCCTCACTTTCCTCTTCCTCCATCTCTTGGTCCTCTGACATTTTGCAAAAGACCTCCATTCCCATTATCTCTCTTTTATCCTACTCTTCAATTATTTATGCTTTCAGTTTTTCATGTAAGAGAAACCATACAATATCTGAGCTTGTGTGTTTAATTGATTCACTTAACATTATGATTTCAAGATTTATCTATTTTCCTACAAATGACTCAAGCTTGCCTCTGTGGTAGAATAATAATATATAATAAATGCCATACTCTTTATCCATTAATTTGTTGAGAGTCACAGAGACCACTTCTCAAACTTAGCTATTTTGAGTTGTGCTATGGTAAACATGGATATGTGTGTATTACTGCGATGTGATTTTTTTTTTTTAACTCTTTCTGGGAGATACATAGAAGTGGAATAGTTGAGTGAAATGGAATTCCTAATTTTAGCCCTTTGAGGACTCTCCGTACTGAGTTTCATAGTGGTTGTACTAGTTTACATTCCCACCAACAATGTACAAGGTGAAGTCATTCTATTGTCACCCTCGTAGAGTGGGTGCTTTTGTTTGACAATTTGTGACTTTTTAATAGTCTTACCTACTGATCAATTTTCCTGGGACAAAATATCTGACACCCAAAACAAAAAAATAAATAAATAAATAAACTAAAAAACGTGTTTATTTTGGCTCATAGTTTCAGAGATTTCAGTCTATGGTCAGATCACTCCAAGAAAGAAATATCATGACTAAAAACTTGGTGGAAAAGGTGCTTTCTTCATGCCAACCAGGAAGCAATGAGAAAGCAAGCAAGTCAGAGCAAAAAGAAAGCGCAGAAGATAAGAACACAGGGGTTGTGCCCTGTGACCCTCTGCCTTCAACTTGGTTCCACCACCAAATAGGCTTTGCCTCCAACTTGGCTCCGCCCCAAACTTGGCTCCACCTATTGTAGTGATATAGAGATAAGATTGAAGACCCTAGTTGGTGTCCCTACAAGTGGCAAATTATAGACAGAGCCCACGGAGGGCTGCCTTCTGTTGCTTGGGAGTCTTGGAAGGCTGAGGCCTGAAGCTTCAGGAGGGAGCTCCACATGTGGGTACACTGTCCTTGAATTATAGACAGAACCCAGGGAGGGCTGCCTTCTGTTGCCTGAGATTCCTGGAAAGCTGGGGTTCAAGGTTGCAGATGGTGGCTTTTCCCATGGATGCCCTGTTCCTTGTTTATCTGCTATGTGACACCAATGGTTGCCTCCTCCCCTGCTTAAAGTATTTTTCTTAGTATATGCGTGAGCTACGTGTCTGTTAGTATTAGCGTGAGCTACGTGCCTGGACATGTCTGGAATATGCTGTGTCTATTAAAGTAGTGACGTATACTCTTTAGCCTTTTTTTAATGCTAAATAAAAAGAGGAGCCTTCTGAGGCTCTGGGCTCACTGAGGAAGAGAAATCTCGGTGAGTCCTCTGAAGCTACATTCATCGGGTCTTCTCGTCATTTCTTTCAGCACCGGACCAAAAATCGTACAACATTCACCTCCAACTTGGTTCTGCCCACTAACAGAAATTCAGCTGTGAACTCAACAATGGACAAATCCATAATCTGATCAACTTCCAAAACCCCCTTCTCTGAACATGACACTTTTTCTAAGCACTTTAGATCTAAACCATAACATGCTATTAACTTCTGGAGTAGAATTGAAACAAAATTAAGGTTTAGTTAGGCCAATGATTTGATTAAGTTATGAACTGAACTTAGTCATATTTACCTCATGCATAGTCACAACCTAAAAGTTCTTCTCCGATTTGTTTGAAATTGCAATGTTTATGGCTCTGAAGTAGTTTGGATTTGAAATTGATAAAAGGAAGAGTACAGTGGTTAATTCTTGAAAACTGCAAATATGTATCCTCTAGTGTCGTGCTGTGTTGCCAGCTATCTTATGTATTCAGTGATTGCCCCTTGGTGTAATTATAGTATACATATAATGTTATACTTGAATGTATATAATAAAATATATACATGCCAACAATTGGAAAACACATATTTCTATGGTCTATACATTCTCAAAACATAGGTAGATTTCCAAGATATTTAAATGACATATCACAAAAATTCAGCTGGAATTTAATCTTTAAAAATCTGGAAATGACCAAAATGGTTTTCTGGCTTTAAGTAAAGACACCTTCCTTGCCTGCTAAAATAGCACTTTGATTGGATTTGTTTCTAGAACTCCATTAGTGACATGTGGAAATGGAATAAATGTGCTGCTAGAGCATCTGCAGATGGTAGTTTTTTCCTTGGTAAACACCCAGGGGCTATGGTAATGTTCTTTAGAACAAATGGCATTGCATTCTGTAGTCTCTTCATAGTTTGCATAGCAAAGTCCTGTGCATTTAACTGAGTCCCTAGATTTTCAAAACAAAGACCATTTATGTTAGCGCTTGCTTCCTGAGAACTGAGAGTTTCTGAGTCATGAGAAGTTCGGTGCTTTCCTTCCCTGTTCCCATAAATCTACCAAGAAACAAAAGGCAAACCCCTTGTCACAAAATCTATTGGATTTGTAGTTTATCACTTGTTGTAGAGAAGTAGAAAAATGGGCCATTGTGAAAATTAGACAAAAAGATACATGAGAGGGGAAAGAGTAAAGAGAAGGAAGGAAGCAATGAGGGAGGGAGGAAGGGAGGAAAGGAGGAAAGAAGGAAGGGAGGGAGGGAGGAAGGAAGGAAGGAAGGAAGGAAGGAAGGAAGGAAGGAAGGAAGGGAGGAAGGAAGGAAAGAAGAAAGGGAGGGAGAGACGGTGGGCCCAATAATTCAACCACCCAGAAGTAATCACTATGAATGTTGGGTGTGTAACTTTGCAGTGAGTTTTAGTAGATCTGTGGACTATGAATTTGGCCCAGCTGTGGAATCCCACCTCAGTAGGCTTAAGTCTCTTCACTAACACAACATAATTTGCATCATCACCTCCATTTTCTTGGAGGAGCAGAAAAATAGTCTCCATATGGAAGGTCCCCACATCCCCACCTCCCCACCTCAAGTTCCCAGTGGGTCACACCATCATTCCTGCAGCCAGATGCAATGCAAAGCATTCCCAGATCCTGGGTCCATCCATGTGGTCACCACCTTGCCTCTCTGGTCTTCTGTCTACCTGGTGCTTAGTCCTTGGTAAATACAAGGGGCTGTTGACTGACCCTTGCTTCTCACTGCTGGTCTCTCTGGCACTCTTTCAGGGTCCGCTCCTAACTCCTGTTCAGCTGAGAAACCCAGTGAACTTGTCTAAGGTCCTGCCAATGTCCAGGCACTCCCAACCACCTAGGACTGTCTGCAGGTGCTTGGTTCCTCTGGAGCTGGGACATGCTCCCTATTGATGTAAGCAGCATGATTCATCCCCAGGCCATTCCTTCTTCTTGGTCTTACCACTTCTTCATGTTCTTTGTGGCCAGAGATATAGCCTCCCCTCCTCTCAGATAGTCCAAATATCCACATCTTCAGTTTCCACTTTTACTTCGCTCCTTCACTCAGCACCAAAAAACACTGAAGATTTCTTTTTTCTTATAGGTTCATCAGATCTTCTGTTGTTGTTCCTCTGAAGAGCTCTGTTTTTGGTGGTGCTATTATTTTCTCTTTTGCTATTTAATTCTAATGCTCAGACAAAGCTTAAAATGACTTCTTTTGAAGAGTGTAAGGGCCACAGCATGAAAGAGAAATCAGAAAAGGGGAGAACTCCAGCTACAACTTTAGAATAAAGCCTCTGGACTCTAAGTCCTGCTATTCCCCTAGAGAGCTGGCTGGCACATGCATCTGGACAGTGTGAAGAGCAAGTAAAACCTGCTGTGGTCATATAGTGAGGGGGAACAAGTTTTTCAAGAGGACATGAGTAGCCTTTTGGTGGTTCTTTCAACCGGTCCTGCTGCCCAAGCTTTTGCCAACTGCATGCATACTCAGGTGTCTCCATCCTCCAAGACTTTGACCTTTAGGCCGCAGAACCTATGTCCATTGCTGGAGAATCAATTTATCTTATCTTATCTCTTAGCCTCACTGAGAGGATGGAGGTCAAGAGCTTGAGACCAATAATCTTCTGCAGTGTGGTGGATAGCTAACTAGCGGCCAACTTGCTACACCCAGCTGAATTGAACTAGCGTGGTGCTGGGTGCAAGAGGTCCACCTGAGGGTATTTGCCAGCAGCAAAAAGGCAGCACGGGAGAAGCTGCTGAAGCACTGTGAGGAGATGCTGTTTCAAGAAGCTGTTGGAGCCATTGGTGGCTGCTAGTTCTCTTGGGGTGTTCTACTGGAGGACCTTGTCATGCTGGCTTTCCCCATGAACTTTGGAGAAGTTTGAGTCCTCATCTTGAGCATCGCTTCCTGACTCCAGAAGAGAAGATGGTACACTGCTCAGGCTCATGGAGGACTTTGTCCTTCCACCATTGACCTTTGGGCCTTTCCAGCACAGATCCATGATATGGGCCTACATGAGACTTGTGGTGGGCTCTAGGCCTCCCGTTGGCCTGGTGGGAGGCATTGTAATGGCCTTTAGGTCTTCAGTTGGATTTTCTAGTTTTAATTGTGTGGATAGATTTTCTGCATTTGTAGTATGTGATTCTTGGGTGATTCATTATAAAATACTATTACAAAACATATCCTGTACTATGTTGTTCACCTTGCAAAAACTCCAAACCATAACATGGAGAGAACTATACTTTTTAACAGCAGTATACATAAGACATATGCAACTCCCTGCAGATAGGTTCCTTGTATTGCAGCCTTGAGGCAATGCCATGGCCACCAATTAAGAAGGTGTTGATGACACTTCCCAGGAACAGTTTTTGAGATGTTTAACTCAGATGGAAAGTTGAAGCTCCTAATAGTCCCCAGGAACTCCACATTTTCCAAGACTAGTGTCTGGGTTCTTAGGCACTTCCAAGAAGCTCCCGTTCTCAGGAGATGTGGTAACCTTCAAACTCCTTGCCCACTCAAGAGCTTTGTGAAAAAAACAAGACAATAGAAGTTGAGTGTTCTCACACACCTGGGAGATTTGGGTAAGTAAAGTTAGAAGTCTGTGGCCAATGAGGCCACTGTCTTGGCTTCAGGAAATGAATCTTGCCTTGTTTGCTCCACTTTGGCTGCTGGGTGTGGTAGGGTTGGACAGCAGTGAAATTTGTCAGCCCAAGTGGCTCAGACTCCTGCTTTTTTGTTCTGAAATTTTCTCAGCATCCTGGCTCAGCTTAATGTCTTCTGTGAAATTATCACAACATTTTTTTGAATTAAAATCTAAAGCATACATCCAACAACCAAGTGATCTTATTGGAAGCCCTGAAAGGTAGACATCTATGGCCATCTTACAGATGAGAAAACTAAGAAAGTAGGGAACTAAGGCATTCACCCAGAGGTCTCCAGAAAGTAGGAATCAGAGAGACTTCATGTTGGATGCTCTGATCCACACTTGGGAATTCCTAAGGGTAAGTGAGGGCAACAGCAGATCTTGGCCAGGTTGGTGGGGCAGGTCCTGCTGCTCCTAGCATTAAACCTTCAGCTTCTGAACCCTGGGAAGGTCTGGAGCCAGGTGGAGTGAGCACAGGAGGAGAAAGGCATGTGGAGGTCTTGGCATAGCAGCCTTCTTTCAACCCATACAGAAATATTTAAAATTTTTTATGAGCAGTATAACCCACCTGATGCACTAAGACTGACGATGAGCCCTGGTTGTAAATATATCGAGACAGAGGAAAGTAGGACACAGGTGGGAGGGTGCAGCTCTGCTCAGGTGAAGAGCAGGAACATTAAACGAGATGGTCCATCAGACCATCAGAACCACAGAGGAAAGGGGGGCCCACTTCTGGGAGAAGGAAAAGTATCAAAGGCTGGAGATAGCCAGTACCAGCCTCATGACTGTTTTCTGTGGCCACTGAGGTAGTAGCAGGGAGTGAGGAGGATGAAAAGGTGAGCTGTTCTTCCATGCTCACCTTTGCTAGTGAAAACCTACTGTGGAAGATGAGCTGGGTGGGGAATCCCAGAGAGCCATCATGATGGGGAATTTGTGTATGTGGTTTTGGGAATCAAAGCCAGGGCCTTGTGCATTTGACTGGAAATTTTAAAAAACAAACAAACAAATAAACAAAAAAAATTTCTGTCTCCTGTACATGTGGGCACTTATGGGAGTTTAAACTCCAAAATACATGTTATTAAACTTTAAAAATATTTTAACTAAATATAATATATAACAGACTAATGGGTCCCACCAAGGTCTTGGCTATATCCCAATGTGTCTACTAAGGTACAAGGTCACTTTGTCAACTTCCTGCCCACTCCCTAATGGCCTTGCCTTACCTCCCAGCCATCCATCATGCTGGAACTGGACCTCTTTTCAGAAGCTACTCTGGTGGGGTGAACCTACCTTCTGTCTGTATTCTTAGGCCTCTTCCCTGCGTCAGCCACACACTGTCAGCTTAGATTCCCACCTGTCCTAAGTGCCTCCCTTCACCTGGATTCCCCTGTCTCAGCTGAACTGCTGGGCTGGAGCCCTTTATATACCAATACCTTCAGGCAGAATACCTAAGGCTCAAAATGAGTATCCTACAACATACTTCCGTCGCCCTAGGAGCCAGCACTGTATCCAGGTAAGTTTCTTCAATTCTCCATTCCGGTTCCACACAATGTCAACTAGGCTGCTCTTCCATGCTCACCCTTACTAGTGAAGACCTACTGTGGATTGTGGATGAGACTCATGAGGTTATAATAAGAACAAGTAAAGTGGAGTTGTAAGTCTCTAAAATGATCAACTACCAGTGCAAATATTTAGATAATTTCAGTCTTCACTAATTCGGTTACTCTTGGAGGAGCCCCACAGTGTCCCAGATAGCTGAAGAGCAGAGACACATGCTCAGTGTAAGCAAGGGCCTGATTATATTCCTGTATGCTTTTTCAGATGTATTTTTTTCTCCTGCTCATTTTTAACCATAATAACCTAAGTCTGTAAGTTCAGAAAGGGTATCAGATATAGCAAAAAACAAAACAAAACAAACCAACAAAAGAAAGCACTTGTAGGGGCTGCATTCTTAGTCAAACAGAGCAAATTTCAAATCTAGTTGCTTAGAATTTTAGTTTTCTGACCCTCAAATATGAGAGGAAGGTTCAAAGTACTTTTGTCTTTCTTTGTATTGTAGCGCATTTCCAAATAACTAACTATGAAATAGCACACTGGAAACTTTTTAAGACAGACCAATATTAGACATGCTAGCAATCAGTAAGCACAGTGCTTACTATAGCAGGGTCATCTTTCCCAGTAAATACAAAATTAGCTATAGTTATAGATCTGTATTTGGTCATCTTCATTGCGCTATTGGTCCTTTCCATGCAGCCACTTACTGCCATGTATTGTCTTTATACCCAAGAGTTAAAAGGGACTCATGCTCTGGAAGCTCTGAGATCTTTCAGTAGCTCTAGCTTGGCATCACATCTGTGCTGCCTGAAGCACAGTATGTTTGTTCCAAGTCCTGTGATGTGTACACCTCCAGGTTCCATCTGACACATGAGCTAAATGGTCTGACTACTCAGATATAGCCCATGCTGATTTTCTACATTAACTGAAAGTGAGCTAATATTGAGAATACTGATCCAATAATCATGCTAGTGAAAAAGTTCTGTAGTTGTGCAAATTAAAGCAAAACACAACATGTTGAGAATGTTATAGTTTGAGTGTATCCTCCCAGGGTCTCTCTTGTTGGACGGATTGATGCTAATTTCGAGGTGGGGCCTCCTGGGTGGTGCTGTCCTCTAAAGGAACTAAGGCAGCTCTCCTAGAGTCTTGGTTAGTTTCCTGGATTGTGAAAGGGTCCACCCTTATCTCACCATCTGATTTCTCCTTGCATTTGCTCCCACTGTGGTGTCATCTGCCATAATGTGACACAAAAGAGGAAAAAGACCACAAGAAGGCTGATGAATCTTAAATTTTCAGCCTTCTAAATTGTGAGCTAACCAAGCCTCATTTATTTTTAAATTCTCAGTCTCTGGCGTTGTGTTACAGTACCTAAAAATGGACTTCTAGTGATAGAATGCTTGGTTAAGGCGCTGAGTCCATATAAATTGAAAGAATCCTTACAGATGAGAAAGTGAGCACAGAAGGCTCAACATGGCTCCAAGGAACCTGCAAATGTACGCAGAGATGTCACTTTTCTATGGCAGAAAAGTGAGCAGAAAGAATCACCCAGAACCCAAGGAGCAATGAGGTAGACGTTCTGCTTCAAACAGGTGTATTTTCTAGAAGATCGCATTTAAATTTTTTTTTCACAGTCAGACACTAGTTTTAGGGTTTTAAAGATGATTATTTAGGAGCCATTAGTCTATTGGCTCTATTACATCCCCATGAATCATTTTTATTTCCTCAGATGCCCTTTCTAAATATATGTTGGTTTGTTGTTCTGGGCACAAAAAATTATGATCAGTTTAGTGATTGTTTAATATAGATTGAGACTCCTTTGTCAGAGAGCATGAAAGATCAAAGTGTTTCAGAGCCAGACAAGAAAGTAGATCAAAGGAAACTTATTTCACATAGTATAGGTGTGGCTTATCTGTAAACATTGAAAAATAGGCCTTTGGAGTCCAAGTATTTATAATAAAACTGCTGTCTTGCTTCTGAGAAAGCAAGTTACCCAGATGCCAGTCCTCATCCATGCCAACAAATGTGTGGTTGTGAGTAATGAACCTATGGTTTTGCTTTCCTCTATGGTAGACCTCATGCATTAGACCAATGAGTTTGTGTTGTTCCAGATGTGTACTGGATGGGCAAAGTCAGGCCAGGTGCCTGCCCTCCTAGAGGCTGCTGGGTGATAGGCAGTTGTGTAAGCAAGTATCTTAAACCACACTGAGTATTATGACCAGGAATGTAGATATTGGGCAACAGACACAAAGAAAGACATCTATCCTCACCCAGACAACCAGGAAGACCTCTGTGGGCCTCTGAGTGGCAGTCAATGAGGTTCCACAGAGGAATGGTGCATAGTAAAGGACATGGGAGAGGATATGGCTCCTAGCAGGCAAGGAGTGATAGTTAAGTGTGGGTGGGACACAGACTGCCAGATGACACTGCCAAACGGAGGGACCAAGAAGGAGGCAGCAGTCAGGTCACAGAGGGCCCTGGAAGGTAGGCTCGAGTTTGTTCTGAAACAGTGCGAAAGCATGGGAAGATTTTAGGTAAGAGGAGATCAATGCGGATGGCTTTATGTTTTTGTTTTTGAGGATTTCCAGGAAAAGACGTGTGTGTGTGTGTGTGTGTGTGTGTGTGTGTGTGTGTGCATGTGCTTGTGTGTGTATGTGTTCATGGATGTGTGTCATGCACACACTCACATATACTGGTAAACTAGAGAACTCATCCGTAAGGCCACTGTCCATTTTTACTACCCAGCCACAGACTTGGTTGTCTGAACTGAGGAGCTCACTAGGCTTCTTCACTTGGCCATGATGAGTGTGTAATGGCTTCCCCTAGTCACCAGGCACTGACCTCCACTTCACAAAATTTTGACACACCACCAGCCAGTCAGTAGCTGTGTACCTAGTACCACACAGTGCTCATGCAGGTGTAATGTCTAAACTGCCACTTGTGCTCTGTCATCTGCCCTCTCTCCTCTGAAAAGTCTCTTTGGAGGAGCCTTGACTCTCCTTTTTTTCCCTTCTAGATCCAATGGATTCCCTGACTGTTGACAAAGGGCAGCATGGATGACATTGGTGACAGGGTCCCCAGCTCCTTCCTTCCTTCCTTCCTTTCTTTCTGTCTCTGTCTCTGTCTCTGTCTCTGTCTCTGTCTCTCTCTCTCTCTCTCTCTCTCTCTCTCTCTCTCTCTCTCTCTGTCTCTCTCTCTCCCCCTCTCTGCAGTATCTGCAGTACTTGCCAGGCAAACTCTTATTCTACTGAGCTATTTCCCCAGCCCCTCCAGCTTCCTTCTTCCCCTCACTTCCATCTCACTTCCTCGCTTCTTAGAGCCTTTCTGTCTCTCTAATCACCACAGTGGTCCCCATCTTCAGTTGTCTGAATCTCTGGTGTTAGTGATGGTGGGGATCCAACCCAGGGCCTCACACATGCTAAGTCCGTGCTCCACCACTGAGCTGCATCCCCAGTACCCCACCAAAATCGTTAAAGCACATTGGAGAACTTTTTCAGTCTTCCTCTGGTTGTCCTTACTCTTGCTCAGTATCATTAGAGTTGGGTAAAAACTCAGAGTTATAGTATTTCTGGGTCATCCCTGCCTGATTACCATAGAGTGCAGTAGCAATGGCTATGTAGTAATGACTATGCAGTCATTGGGCATTAGATTAATTTGGTTTTAAGTTCACTGATCACCACACTGTGTTTATGTTGCAGCTTTGTAGCCTGGGTATTTTGATACAACTCTAGGCAAAGTCTGCAGGCAGGTTCACAGTCAGGGTATATAGTAGGGGCCCATCTCCAAAACTGTGGCATATTGAAGACAATTATTAGGCAACAATTAAAGGTAAATGTTAATGGCTTCCAAGAGAATAATGTGTTGAGTGAATGAGTTTCCATTCATGATAAGAGGCCTGAGGAGACAAGAAGCTCCCGCTGCAGCACCTGAACTAAGACCCTCATTGCTGGGATGAGGAAGACAGGTTTAAATACCTAGTAATGCCAGACTATGGCCTCCCAGACTTGGAGGTGGTTTCCTCATGTAACCTCAAAGAAGGGATTTGCAAATGAAAATAGCTGGTCCCCTTTAGAAGTCAAAGGAGAAGAACCTGTCTTAAGTCCCAGGACTGAGGCAATAACAAAGCTCTCAGAAACCAACGAAAATGACTGTTATGGCTAAAACTACGGGAATGAGGAAGCAGAGGAGATCAGGAGGCGCAGAGACAGCCAGACTATAGCAGTAGCCTCAAAGGAATGGAGTAAGCTAGCGAAGGGGCTCTGACATAAAGGCACATGGCGCATTTATTGTTTTCATTTAATGAAACATTTGCACACAGCCTGTGTGCCAGGCACACTGTATCAAGGCACAGTGGCTCTGTTGGGCGAGGCCAGAGGTGAGGGGACTTTTCCTGTAAGGGGCCATATAGCAAGTATTTTATACTTTGTGGGCTACATGATTTCTGTTGCAACTCTGCTGTTGTGGTACAAGAGTAGTTATAAAAGACAGGCAAATAAATGTTTGCTCATTTTGCATTATTCCAATAAAACTTCATTAATTGGAACAGGTACAGGCCACATTCAGCTTACGGGCCATACTTTTCCAAACCATGGTTGAAAGAAATAAAGTGTATTGTTACTCTCCTTATGCCTCTTTAGACCTTGTCTAGAGCCCTTTTCCACACAGCTGTCAGTCCTGACAGCATGACCTCTGCAGACTGGATCAACCAGGCTCTGTGCCCTCTCTCTTCTGGTTAGGTTCAGCTAATCAGAGGCACTGGCAAGAGACCGGAAGTTGGGAAGGGTGGAACCATTTAGTCTCTGTACTCTGTCTGGCGCTGTGCTCTGTCATTCATTATGTTTCTCTCAGGTATTGTCTCAGCCCTCTACCCAGGTTGGTGACAGCTCCCTCCTTTTTCACCTTCAGCTGAGGAGTGAAAACGGTTTCCTGCTGTTCCCAGCCCTGGTATTTCTTCATCTCCTATTTGTTTCCTTAATATTGTCCATATCTCATGCTTAGTTCTGTCCTTCATTTATTCAATTGTCTTTTTGAGTGCCATCTGTTCCCTGCTGGACTGGTTTTACTTTAAGTATTCCCTTATGGTGGAAATGCACTGTTTTTAGATGGAACTGTATTAGTTCTAAACCCAGATCCAGGATGGAGAATGCAACCAGACATGGCCCATTGGAACACAGAGCCACCAAGCCACAGGAATATGTTCTAGAACGTTCATGTGAGCCAAGGTATTCTAGTTGCAGATAATATTGTTACTTACATAAGACACTGACAAGAAGTACTGTTTAGTCTCCTAGCTTTCTGCCCAGTGGAGCATAAATTTCAACCTTGCAAAAGCTATCATGTGAAATTTGAGGATAAGGCCCAACATCAAAGAAGGCAAAGTACAAAACTGACTTTGCCTGAGTTCTTTCAACAATCTGAAGCTAGATCTACTGTTCCATTTTTGTCAACGAAATGGCTTTATTTCTTATTTTTCCTTAAACCAACATGAATCAAAGTTGCTGTCATTTGCATTCAAAAGCAAAACTTAGTTAAAATAATTCATGGCTACTTTGTACAAATTTCATTAGACTCCCTAGATTATCTAAGTGGGAATCATTTGTGTTAGCTTATTTTCATTGCTATAAAAATATGACTAAGAGGAGCCAGGTATTGTGGTGCTTGTATATAATCCCAGCAGTGGGAAGGCTGAGGCAGGAGAATCATTGTGTTTGAGGCTGGTCTGGGCTACACAGTGAGCTTGAGACCAGCTTGAACTATGTAGCAAGACCCTGTCTCAAGAAGAAAAACAAGTAATATATACAAGGGTTTATTTAGCTCACACGTTTTACCTGAAGGTCTGAGATCAGGTGTCTGCAGTGGATAAGGATCCATCAGATGCATCACATTATAATAGATGCACTATGATGAAGATGTTTGCTAAAAGGAGAGATCAAAAGGTAAGATAGGAAGTCAGAGAACAAGGAGAGACCAATTGTGACCCATATAGTAGTCCACGCTTATGAGAATTAACTGGGGTTCCATGGAACAACACTAATCCTCTTTGAGGGGAGGACCACAATAACCTAATTATCTTGCCTGATGCATATAACTCTTCCACCTTGTGCCATGATTGGCATTCCAAGGACCACTGGGGATATATTGAAGCTATGATCCAAGCCCCTGCACATTCTTTGATCTTCTTTCGATTAGACACACACTCCTGCAGTATGATAGAACTCACACTGGATTTCAGCAGTGACATTAGCCAGAGAGTTGGTGTGCATCAACCCACTTCCAAAGGGGAGCAAGAAAAGATGGGCTGGCAAGATGGCTCAGTGGTCTAAAGTGCCTGCTTAGGCAAGCTTAGGCAACCACTGGGACTGTGGTTTGATCCCTGGCACCACATGCTGCACCAGCCCACCCCAAGGGCAGGCTGAGCCAGTCATAGCATTACATAAAAAAAAGTCTAGCATGGTCTTTACAGTTGGTTCTCTGGAGGGACCAGGAAAATTTCTCCTCTAACCCTCTGAAGTTTTGCCGAGGTTAGCTGACAATAGACAGATTAACAGGATAAAATGCCTGCAAGTTCATTTAACACTCATAAGCATGTTAGACCTATATGTGATTTTATATAGGAACCATATAAATTATGAAGCTGTAGAATAAAGCTGAAGCTTGAATACCTTCTTTAAGGGGTACAGGGGAGAGGGAAAGGGGAAATTTTGCTGTAGGAGAGTTTAAAGGGGTAGTAAACAATTTGTAGAAGAAACAAATTAGCCCAAAGAACACCTGGGGAAAAAAACTTTTTGCAGGTCTTAGGGAGGTAGCAATAAGTCGCTGAAAAGTGAGGGGCGGGCTTTCCTGGCAGCTATGGGGGGTGTTATTACACAGAGGAAGTCTCCCACAGGACCTCTCAGAATAGATGAAAAGCCTCTTCTGGTCTGGGCTTGTGTTTTAGTCTCATATCTTCTCCAGTGGTTTATCTTTCCTGGTTACTTCATAAGATTCCAAGAAAAGAGGTTGAAAGACAATTGAATTTTCTTTGGGGATAATTTTCCAAAGAAACTGTGGGAAGGTAAGAAAGACCTTAGTCTCAGCAAGTCAAGTACCCTGTCATTTGCTGGAGCCAGGAAGCCATGCTTCCCAAGCTGTAACCCCATCCTCCTTCCCTCTTCATGATAACAAAGGGAGGAGAAATCTCCATCTGAATGAATGGGGAGGGAGGGCGCAATTGTTAGCAGGAAAGCAATGGGGGAGCACAGTATTCATTAACTGTGGTAACCAAATTATAAATTCCTGCCAGGAATCAACATAGAGACAAGTGGTAGTCATTGTTAGTTCTCAGAGTTCAGCTAACAGCTTACCTAAGTGATTCTTAGTGGGGCGCTAATTATACTAGACCTTATTCTGTTCTCGAATTCATTTTTGAATTTATGGAGAGGATGTCAGCCTGGTGCAGCGCAGGATTGGACAGGGAGGAGTTTTCATTGTTGTACCAGTCGCAGTTGTAGATTTTCAGTGTGCTGTGAGAGAAAGATTGTGAGATTCCCTCTGAGATCCATGAGAGAGAGCGGATGCTCAGTTAGAGCTGTCCTGTGGAAAAGCAAAAGGATGGTGTAAATGGAAGAGGGACTCAGGAGTGGAGCATGGGGGTGAAGCGAAGTATGGGGGTGCCCAGGGGAAGGCGGAAAGCAGAATTGAACTTGGCACCTCTGCCTTCATTTTAGATTTTGCTCCTTCATTGCTTTAAAGCATTGAGCCAGATCCCTGCTCAGCTCTGCCCAAAAGCATATCTGCATCAGCTCCGCATTGGGAGTATCTGTCTAAAAACTAATGATACACTGTTTATTGTCTTAATGATAAATTGTTATGCCCCACCTCATATTTCTTCAACACTAAAGACACCAGGACAAAATTACAGACAGGAATGACACTTCCAACCCAGAAGATACCTGGGATGAGTTCGTGTTCTCTAAAGCTGAAGAATGAATTTTTTGAACAACACAAGAGCAGAATATTTATTGAAGGAAAGAAAGCTTCTGCCAGAGAGACAGACAGAAGGGGGCCTGAGTGAGGTGCTAAGGACCCTCTTTTTTGTAGGGACTTTATAAAGCAAAATCATGAAGTAAGGAAGGTTTAAGATGGAAAGTGTGGGAATTTGTCAAGTAGGCATGAGGTAGACCAAAACTATAGTCAACCAATAAGATTGCATGTATCATTGCGCAGATAAAAGTGATTAAATCCAGAACCAGTTCTGGGGAGATAGTTTTGTGGCAGAAGCACACTCCTGGCAAGACTGAGGTCCTCAGTTCAATCTCTGGTACAAAAAAAAAAAAAAAAAAAAAATCTAGAACCAATTGGAAAAGCAAGTCATGTAGCAAGAGGAAATGAATATACAACAGGGGTCCCTCCCATCAGGGTTGGGTTAGTGACTCTTTCTGGCTTCCTCAATGTGATGATCAATCCTGGATGCTTACCTTTAAGGATGTCAGCATTTGTTTGACCTTTGGTCTCTAGCTCTGGCCCACAGCAGGAGCATCTGACTCTATCACAGTTTCAAGGTATCTTATCTTTTGCGCTGTCTCCCTCAAGGGCCTATCCCTGACTGACTGCCTATAATATTTCTATCTAACTCAACTGCCTATAACAAAAATGACTAAAGATATTCCCAGGACTTGCAGGGACATCCAGTTGGCAGCTTTCTGTCACCCAATCCCGCTCCCTGCAGTAATGTCTTGCCATCTCTGGTCATTGTCCCTAGTCACTGTAGATTCAGGAAAAGCAGGGACTCACAGTCAATGCCAGAATAGGGACACTCATCTCCTGGGACCTGCATTGTCCCCTCAGGTCATAAGACCTTCTCTGGAGCAATCCCACAGATCCTTTCAGAGAACCTCTGGAAGATCACCTGCCTTCCCCACTTCATAGCACTTCCAACCCTGGCCTCAGTTTCTCTTTTCTATAAAACCTCAAAGCCTCTGTCAGTTGCCTCTGAGCATGCACTACACGGCACAGCCGTGAGCACTAAAGCTCCCTTCCAGTCCTTCACCAGCATCTTTGGCCCAGTGGCTGAGCTGAGAGGGTGGGGGAGGAAGCCTGGAGCCAGAGCTTTTACCCTGAAACTTTGGTAATGTCTTCACTGAGCAGCTCTGCAGGATGCAGGAGTGTAGGTCACACTGTGGCCGACTGCTGACCTTTAATTCTGCATGTCTGGGCCCCCCTCAGGGCCTTTCCCTTCATGATTTTTTTTTTTTAAATGCAATCTTTTCTTGGCTGCAATGGACCAGAATGGATTCCTTTGTCATCCAGGAACACAACTTGTGACCAAGATGGAACACCTTCAAGAAGACCTTTGCTGTCTCCTTTAAAGAAGAAAAAATTAATTCCCTTTTGTAAACTATAAAGGGGATATCTGCTAATCCCTTCTAAAATCTCTTTTATTGCAATTACCAGTAGGATAATTGTTGCAGATGGGTAAATGCGTGTCGGGAGAGGAGGCCACTCTCGCGTTTCTCTTCTTCATTACTCAGCGTACACTGGGGAGCTCAGTTAACTCCGTTTGTATTTCACAGCTCCACCTTGGGAGGGGGACTTCTTAATCAATAATTAAGATGATTGTCAAGAGTTTTCCCAGAACACTTTGATTGGTTTGTATAGTCTTACTAATCCCATTAATTTTCTGATCAAGAGGATTTAAATCTTCCTTAACTCTGTGCATAAGAAAAATCACTTAATTTTCTTTCATCAGTTAAAATTTCACTTCAGACTCCAAACCACCATGCTATGCTTAGCAGTCACACCCCTCTGCAGGATGAAGAGTCTTAAAAAGATGCTGTCCCCTGTGGGATCCATCAGCAACCATCCTGTCACTCTTTCAAGTAGACAGTAGCTGTTTTCTGGACTTTTTCACACAAAAAATGTACTTACGTACATATTTAATTTTCTTCTTTGTGATCTGACTGCCATCTTTAAAGGTCTTCCGGGAATGAAATGTTGGAGCCTAAACAGTAGATTCCTTCTTTCTTTCACTCTATTAGTCCTTCGCCCCTAGGGACTTTGAGAATTCCTAGACTCTTAAAGCATAGTGGTTCTCTCAGGCTTTCACAGAGAGCAAAATGATCAAGCAATGGCCATGATTCATCCAGATGGCTGACAATGACAAAAGTTCTGCAAGCCGGAGGGAGTATGTGGTTTCAGGGTAAATCCTGAGGGAACCTGACTGACCTTGTCAGATACAAAAGTTACATATTTTTTGTAACATAGGTCTTGCTTTATCTTGGTCTTAAACATCCAGCAGAAAAGTCTAACCATGAGGTCTAAAAAAGAAAGCTATATTAATACGCTGAACTGTAAAAGGCTCAAGTCAACAGCTTCTGATAATGCCAGATGAGCTGATAATCCACTACTGTTACAGACTATTGGACTATAGTCTCCTTACTCTTTGTGCAATGAAGAGTACTAATGATGTTTAGACAAGAAATCATGTCTGCATCTTGTACCCTGAACAACTATGATGAAGATAACATTATGCAATGTATTATTATTAAAAAATAAAATAAAATAAAAGCACAGTGAAGACTTACTGAGAGCTTTGGCTTCTAACCCCAGTATGACAGAAAAACAGTCATGAGATAATCAAAACATATGATGAAAGCTTTAATTTTTTTAAAAAACATTACAGTAAGACACACTGTGCCATGAATCACCTTGAGATTCTACCCTTCCATTCAAGCACACTTATCCCATAATCTTTGCCACTTTCTGAAGCAGGTCTGGAAATTCTCTTTTGTGAGTGTCTTCAGAACATATGATCAAAAATATAGTGAACATCAGGGCTGGGGAGATAGCTCAGTAGAATAAGCACTTGCCTGGCAGGTGCAAGATCCTGAGTTCAATCCCCAGTACTGTGAAATAAATAAAGAAATAAAAAATTAAAAATATGTTAAATGTCCACCTTATTCATCAGATCTGGCACTGTGTGACTACTGGCTCTTCCCCAAAGTCAAAATGATTATGGAAGGGAAACACTTTTAATTAATTCAGGATATTGCAGCCACCATGACAGCATAACTCAAGACACCTATGGAAGAGAACTTCCAGAACTGCTTCAGAAAATGGCAAAAGTAATGAGATAAGTGTGTTCACCACAAAGGGAAATATTCTGAGGGGTAATTAATGCAATGTATCCTTTACGGGAATAAATTGAAAATTTTTTGACATTCCTCGGTGACTTGAAGTAACAGTTTGGAGTTACTGTCTGACTGTCAGGAAAAGATCAGAACCGTTGAAAGAAAGAAAGCACACAAAGCGAGCTTCCTAGTCATGCCTGTGAAGCATGAAACAAGAGAAAAAGGTTTTGCCTTGTGAACACTGGGGGAAAAAATGGCGTCCAAAGGAAACACAGTGGACTTCTAGGCAAAAAATGTAGATCAGACTTCAGAAATGGTAAGACTTGAGGGAACATCCAGGGTAAGGTGCCTAGGAGAAGAGACCCTGGATTTGGTTTTCTTACTTTATCTTAATTTTGCTGTTCCAGGGACTGAGCAAAGGATTTTGTGCTTGCCAGGCAGGCACTTATGCCACTGAGCTATCACCCTGAGACTCCAGATTTAGGATAGAGGTTTCTGTGGGTCTTTGGCTGGGTGTCCAGTTGCATGTGTTCCTGGAAACACTAGGAGAGCTTGACACAAGCAGAGACCACCAGAGGGGCTGAGGACAAACCAACTCCGGGTGCCTACCCTGTTATTCATTAAGAATATGTTCTGTGCTTTCTTATGAGAAAATCAGAACTTGAAAGCTGCTCCAGCTAAAAACCAAACAGAACAGTGAGCCTATTGATCAATAACCAAAAGCAGAACAAAGCTTGACCTTCACTTTGCATCTGTGTCCTTTGTTGCCTTAAAACTCTGGGCTGAGTCCTTGCAAAGCTCTGCTGCTAAGCATGTGAGTCCTGCGGGGGGCATCTGTCTACCAGCAGACTCAGCAAGGTTTCCTAGATCCTTATGTAGTCTGTTTCATCCATGCTCAAGACTGAACACACCAAGCTAAGGAATTGACAGGGACATTCAATGGGCACTCAGAAGTCTCCAGTCATTACTGTAAGCCTATAGTCACCTGGGATTTCAACAGAGCTGCCATAAAACTGAGTCTACCCCAAGCAGAAGCAGTCATTTTCTGGGTAGTGGATTAAGTGCTAAGGGCCTCTCCAGAAGCATCTTACAAAACCAGAACTGCAGTAATGAGCAACCAGATCCTAGTCCAGGGCAGTGAAGCCATCCAAGTTGGTGTCATTCTTATCAGGCTAATCTCCATTGGAGAGGTGTGCCCCCTGAGCTCCTCAGGCTGACGTCACTTCCCTTTCTCCTTTTTCCTTTTCACTATGGCAAATAAATTTGCCTCTATCTGCACTGATGTTCCCAGAAGTACTTCTGTGATGAGTCAAGAACCTGTCCAGGGCAAGCTGATGTCCCCACCTCCTATTTGGGGAACATTGTTGAACCCTGTCCCGTGACAGCCTGAACAAGAGTGAAGACTAGTGAACTGTAACCCAGAAGAGTATTCTAGATGTATTTCAGTTCTGATAAACCAGAAGGAAGAGATATCACCACATAAATTGACAACAATTACTTGAGATTTCATAATAACCCAATGACAGGAGTGAAGATAAGTGGTCCATACATTTTAAATAACTTTATTACATATGTTGTTATAATTATTCAATCTTGTTACTAATTATTATTGTTAATCTCTTACTATATCTGACTTATAAGTCAAACTTTGTTATAGGTATGTAGTACATGTAGGAAATCAAAGCCAAAGCCAAATCTGTAGTCTTATGTGTTCTGCAAAACTATTTCCATTGCAGAGTTCCTTTCTGGAGAGCCATAATAATTGAATTTCCCTTGAGATAGCAAATTATAATTACAAACTCAAATACTATTTACTGTACTTGTTTTTCTTCCCTGGGAAGACATTACAAAAGCCTCGAGCTAAGCAAGTGGAGAGTTGGGGAAAGTTCCTTAAATAGCATTTTTAAGTTGCTGGCATTTAATTTTCAACCCTGGATTCCCAGCAGTCAATGGGATCCACAGGATGTCAGCACCCATCATCCCACTGGAGAAAGAGCTGTCCCTTCACTTCCACACCGAACTTGCAAGAGGTACCTTTACAGTGACAATGATAATAGCTAGTCCTTAGACAGCTTGAGCTGTTTGCCAAGTGCTGTGTTAAGCACTTTACTTTGAACGCATTTAATCCTCATGACAACCTTTAGAAGCAGTGTGGTTCCTTTTATTGTAGAACAGCAGAATGAGACTCAAGGAGCTGTGTCATTTACTTGACTCTTGTACTGAAGGATATGAAAATAAGATTCCAGCTGAAGCCTGAGGGAGTCATGGGTTTCTGTGTCTCTCACAGGAGGGTTATTTTCCTGAAATATTAAGCAATTTTTATCTCATTTGGATATTATATTTCTTTAGGCTTGTGTGGGCCTCCGATCTCCTTTGTCTTGGATTTTTTTGTTCTCTTTCTTAATCACTAAAACCCTCCTTCCTTGAGATTCCTGGTCTTCTTAGCATAAGATGGAGAAGATGCATACAGCTGGAATAGCAGGATCTTAGATTCAGTTGATCCACAATGGCACACTGCCATTTAAATGGGCTTTGCGGCCTCCATATGATCCACCAACAGTGATGGTGCAGTTTGATAGCATGTGGGATTTATGACATAGACTCTAGGACTATGTCACAGTAGACCATGGAGTGTCACCAATAGACTTCCTGAAAACTCTCACAATAGTTTTATAGGGTAAAAATTTTCCCCACATTTAAACATTATATCACAACCTCCCCCTCCATCTACACTTCCTTCATGTCATTTTAACAACTACACTGCACAACAAACACGCAGTCATCGCAGTACCGATGACCAATGACCCAAGCAAGGATAAACATGTCACTTATGTCCCAGTTTGGAGATCTTTGTCCAAACTGAGCAGATCTCTGGGATATCTTCTCCAGTTTTCCCAGACTGTTCTGCATGCAGCCTCGGGGGACAGAACAAGAAAAACCTCCAGGGGCTCCTGAAGCTCCAGATGTGAGCTGTGAGGACATGATTTATAACTGCCAGCATGTTCTTTAACATTGGGCCACTCCAAACATTACCTAAATCCTAAACACTCTAGCTGTGTCTCTGTGAAAATACTGTAATCACAACTGGCAATTAGAAAACCTTCTTCCTGGAAGGGAATTCAACTGAAAGGAAATTTAGGGCTCCAAAAGAATGAGCCAGCACTGTTCAGATGATCTAAGGGAAGGCACACACTTTACACACCTTGGCCCTGGAAGCTTATTCCATCACCCATCACCAATGAAGGAATATAACCATGAAAATTATTTTCTCCCTTTTAAAAAGAAAACAGGGCTGGCCAGATAGCTCAGCAGACTAAAGCACCTGCTTAGGCAGAGTGCACAGGCTGGGGTTTAATTCCTGGCCTGCCATGCCGGCCCCACCCCCACCCCCAGGGCACTTTGAGACAAGATTGAGACCAGGCGTGGTGACACTTGCCTGTAATCCCAGAGCTTGGGAGGCTGAAAACAGGAGGCTCACTATGAGTCTGATCTGTGTAGTGAGACCCTGTAGACCCTGTGCTACATACATAAAATAAACTAAAAACTAGAAAGAAAACAGTAGACATTTCCTATCCCAGTAACAATTGCTATAATTGGGTTATGAGTTCTTCCTGGTTCTGGCTATTGGCTCAGCTCCCTTGCTGCAGCCTTCTGATTTTGGCTGGAGACACACTGGCAATCAGTGCCTTCATATTTTCCAAAGGAAGTCAAGTTTGCTCACAGAATTCCCCAAACATGAGCCGAGCTGTTCTCAGCTGTAATTACTGCACTCTTGCCATACTAATTCATTTAACCTCTGTGGAATTCAGATCGATTTGACTGTGGCCCCCGCCAAGGTTCCAGCTCATGCCTTAGTCACTGCCCAACTGCACCACTGGAAGACTCCTGGCTGCCCTTCCCACTCATCTACAGGGACTGAATTGCCAAAACTCTGCAGCCTCATTCAAGGATCCTATGCTTTCTTTTGTTCTTTGTAAGTTTCTCATCAACCCATGATTCTATCGGTTTCAAAGCCTCTTTTTACCTGAAAATGGTTGCTTCCTAAGTTGCTACTGCTTGGAAGGTCTAAGACCTCCCATTTGATGTAGGAATCTTATTCTGGCTGGGTGTTCTGGTCCATTTCTCATAAATTCTCCTGCTCCATTTCCCTTTCTCTCAGCAGTCTTTTCTGATGACTCATCTTTTGGGCTGGTGGCCCCAAGAAATGGGAGAGGTTGGATATGATAGCGTCAGGCAAGCATCTGTTGGCCACATTGAACTGTAAAATGACAGAATCTCCAAGCTAGGAGATACCAAGAGTTTGGTTAGTTCAGTGTTCCACCCAGCCAGAACTTATTCTTCAGCATCCATAATTCCCTCCTGGAGCCTTTTGAAGCAAAGGGAGCTCATTAGTTGACTAGGTTAAATACCTTCTGTTTCCAGTTTAATTGTTGAAATTATTCTTTTCCTTTTATTGGGTTGAATTTTATCTCCCTTCAACTTCCTCCCATTAATTCTGGATCTTCCTCTGGAGCTACAAAAGAAGTTGTTTTACTTTATTACAGTGCTAGTAATCGCTGCCATGTACTGAAGGCTTGCTACATCTTATATCACATGACTTACACCTTACATTAGTCAGGGTTCTTTTGTTGTAAGCAGCAGAGAGTAACTCTGGCTAACTTTTAGCTCAATATCCCATGATGAATTATTTAAAAACTTAGTAGTTTTTTTTAAAAAACACTTATTTAAAAATACTTATTTCAGTTTCTTTGGGCCAGGAATCCAGAGCTACTTAGTGAGTACTTCCGGGTCAGGGCTTTTCCTACGATTTCAAAGCATCTTCCATGGCTGCAGTCATCTGTAGGCTTTGCTGGAGTGGAGATTCAGGTCTAAGCTGCCTTGCTTGGTGATAGCAGCAGGTCTCAGGCTCTCACTAGCTGTTGGAGAGAGCCGTAAGTTTTTGGCCTCTCCACTGAACACCTCAGTTGGCCTGATATAAGTAAAAGGAGGAAGCGAGAAGAAAAGAGGAGAGGGAGAGGAGAGAGAAGAGTCAGGGAGACTGAGATGCATGCTAAACAGGCACTCTTATCGCTGAGCTACTCCACAGACACAGTAAGATTTTATATCTGTATTTATTCTAATCTGACAGCAAATAAGGCTGTTGAGCAGAGACTAACTGTGTAGTTACACAATACCTTAGTGGCACTGATCAGACCCCACTTGGAGTGACACAGTGAGTCAAGTACGTCCACTGCAAAAGCCAAACTCATAAAACAATTGAAAATAGATATCTGATTTGGGATTCTGCTGAGAAGGCAAAAAGCCAATGACCTGAAGAAATCCTACTTTTTGACTGATGGGATTGTTATGGTTTGTTCCTCATTGTCCCCTCAAAGTCTCATGCTGTCATGGGGCAGCTTCTGGAGTTGGTGACTGATTCTTGATCCAATTCTGGGATTGCAAGTGTGAGTGCTACCCATGAGCCCTGGGGTGGGTAATTTGAATTACAATGTAAGGAATCGAGAGAGGCTCGCTAGCAGGCATAGCTGCTGTTTCTCCCTTTTGCTTTTGCTCTTTGCCACTGCCATGAACAGTTGCTCTCTGCTGTGTGCCACTGTGCCTTGGAGCAGCTGCATATGGACTGAAACCTCCACTGTGAGCCAAATAACCCTTCTTTCCTTAATTCTTGGTGTTGGGTATTTTGCCCCCGCAATGAGAGAAAGGAAACTGAGACAGGGATTTAGAGGAACCAAGCTTAACCTTTTTAGAAGGTTAAGATATTTGCCTGATCGAATAGACCTTGAGGTAGGCCTTCAGTCTTCATGAGACCTTGGAGAAAGAATTTAGAGTCTTACCTTTGGCTTCAATTTTTTATTCTTAAAGAATACAAAATAGATATAGAAAAAAAACAGCATTAGAAATGATTCAAGATTTTGCTAAATACAGTAATAGGAATTCAACAATGGTTGCTGCATTACTCGATGCTGTATTCAAATTAGTCGTTTAGATTACCAGATATGAATGTACAGGGTTAGATCAAGCTTTCCTGACATCACCCTGGGTTTTACTTTTGCTTAGAGGCCTTTTAAAATTTTTCATATAATTTGCCATCTTGCAAGACAAGAATTTCTAAAACCATCAGTTTCAGCTTTTTGTGCTAAATAGTCCTTTGGTTTTTTGCCCTCTACTATTACATTTTATATAAATAGCACAAAGAAGTAGGTGGCATTTCCTTGGGCCTTCTGGAGCCCTCTGCCACTGGAGCATGTGTTAACTGGGCCCATATTTTACTTTCCAGGTAGCTACAGGTGATGGTGTTAATAAACTTTCTGCCATGACACAACGAGATTCCCTCTTCTCCAGTGCCCAGAAAACATCCCTTCCTTGTGCTTTGGGCCTTTGGTCCTTCACCTCAGCCTCCTCCAAGAACCTGAATGTTTCTCCAAACATTCTAAGGGTCTTCAAATGCCCGCAAATACTACTGAGCACTTGTTATATCTGTTTATTTCCTTGTTTCAAAGTTACTCCTATAGTTTAGTGACTGGTCACATAGCACCCCACCTCCAGGTACCAAAATTTGTACACTTTTTTCTCTGTGTAACAAATTACTTGAACACACAGTGGCTCAAAGCAACAGGTATTCATTGTCACACAATTCTGCAAGTCAATAACTTCAGGGCAGCTCAGTGAGATTTGGGCTCAGCGTCCCTGGGGAACTCATAGCTCAGGTGTTGTCCAAGACATTTACAGGCAACAGCTTTGAGTTGGACCCTGGTCACCTTAATGGAATTTAAGGAATAAGGTCAGATAAACAGTCTGGCCTTCACAATGAGGAGTGGATGAGAAGATTTAGAATTATGATTAGAAATAGGAACCAAGGCAGCCTCTGAGAGGCATAGGGTAAGTATTGGGCTAAGTTTATAAGTGGCATAAGTACACTCATGCAAAGGGCTGCTGTATGACAGACCTTTAGACACTTGTCATTAGTTACCACAGGACACATTATTCAGTGGCCTGTGTCCAGACACAACAGTTTCACTGAAGTCCCTTGATTGTATGGTATTTGCTGCCCTAGGCCTAATCTGTCCAATTCAGGCATCAGAAAGACTTAAATACACACAGAAACCTATGCCTGAGGTACTCATTTATGGGATGAACTAACCAAAACAAATTTGTCGTGACAAGAACTTGGGTGAAGACTGAGAAATGTCTCTGGGATTCATAGGAACAGTTCAGTTCCATTAAGCTCATCATTTATGAGAGGCTTTTATTGTCCCAGGTCACCAGTGTAGTTCTTGGGATGCAACAGTGAACACCACTGACATTGCTCATTAATTGAGAGAGCCCATTGTTGATTATCACCTCTTTCACACAGCCTCTTCACATTAGCTTCTTACATGACTGGAATCCATCCACTCCTCCCCTTCTCTGCCGTCACCTTCTATTTCTAAGCCACAACTATCATTCACCAGGACAACCATAGTCATCTTCTGACAGGACTTTCGTTTGGACTGGATTCCCTCCAAGTCTGTCACCCTCTACAGCATTCATAGTGTACTTTCAAAACCTTCAAATAGATGTTTATACACCATAACAATAGAAGCTCACTTCCTTGACTAAGCATCTTCAATACTACTTCACTTACTGAAGACAAATTTCAAACTTATTACCAGGCTCCCTAAGGTCCAGTGAGAGCTGTGGTTCCTTAGCCTCCTCAGATCTCTCCTCTCCACCTTCATCTGAGATCTCCTCAGGCCTAGGGAATCTCAGGTATTATGGGCCTTTCATTCCTTAGGAACTTTGAATATTCGAGCCCTTAGTCAGAAGGATTTCCCTTCTTGTTGTCATTACCCTAACACGTGCCAATCCTGTTGCATGCCTTTGCCTGACTATGCCCATTCCATCTTCTAGGTCTTCCTAACTTCCCCACCTATGCTATCTCTTTACTGTCTTGTTATGCCAGCATTTATTTCCCACCAGATAGTGCATCATAAACTGTACTTATATTTGTTTATCTCTTTATAAATTATCTGTCTCCACCAGACTAAAAGGATCGTGTAGTCAGAAACCATCCTTTGCCCACTGTATGCTTAGGACATAGTGTAATGTTTGGTTAATCAAAGTCAAAAGAACATTTATTGCAATGATCTTTTAAAAGTTTCTAGAGACATGAGGTAGGAAGCATCTTCCTGAATTTTGGAAGACTAAATGTATGACTGGAAAGAATGGGTGAGATACAGAAAAACATGTAACAACGTACATCGCTCCTTCCTTTGTCTCCTCTTTTCTTCTCTGCTGTGCTGAGAAAGACATGTAACTATCCTGATTCATTTTTCTTTCCTGATCACCCTTTCTCCTCATGAAAGCTGACAGTGATAAGACTTTAATGCCCTAAATAACATGGCTTTCTTTAAAAAAATCATGGATATAGAGGAAAGAGGGGTTCTTCATGATATTTAAAAATCACCTGTAAAGAGCATGGCTCTGTTCAATTGCTGGTCTTCTAAGATCTGGGAAGCAAAACCTAGACAAAGTTGTCACTTGAAGTTCTGGATTCAGTTTCCTGAATCAAGATGTACTCACACCTGAGGTAAATTTGGAACTGATTAACAGTGCCGATGAGGACTGAATGAGTGCTCACATGTGCCAGGTGCTGTGATAAATATGTCATTTGCCTCCTCTGAGTCAATTCACCCAGAAACCTGAGGAACTGCTATCTGGGTTTGTGGGCACCAGTTTGCCTAGAGGAATACACTTAGTTTTTTCGTTTTATTGTGCATGTGAATTCCCCTTACTTCAAAACCTCCTGTGTGGCCTCCTTCTGCCCTCCTCTACCAAGTGAGTCCACATTTCATATAGATTAATGAATATTTCTGAAACACGTTTTGGTTCACCACTTCAACTCCAAGGCTTTCTCGATTTCCCAGGGGTTCAAGATGTCAATTCCAGTTCTGCCTTACAATTCTTCCTTGGTAGTTGCATGGTAATTCGTTTCTCTGAGCCTCTGTTTTCTTGTTTCTAAAATCAAGAGGATTATTATCACTCCATGAGGTCATTAAGAGGATTAGACCAAAGCGTCTGTCAGTTTGGACAGGCTTAGTTTCACTGCTATGATAGGAAGCCCTAAAACTCTGATTTGTTCCTGCACATGCTGCAGGCTCACTGACTGTTCATTATCTTCACTCCAGGGCTCTGGCTGATGGAGCTGTCTTCATCTCACATGCTGGTGGATGTGAGCCAGGGGATTTGGCTGGCGCAGCCTCCTATAGACAATGTAAGGAATCGTCTGGCCCAGTGGCAGGCCCATGGCAGGTGCTGAATGAATGCTTTCTCCTGGAGTACATCTTCACTGCTGGCAAAATCTTCATCATGTGAAGCTGTTCCTGCAGGACGTTTGAAGCATAGATCCCAGCCATATTGCAGTCCCCTTTCAGTGGGCTGCCTTCTTTGAATGATCAAATTTTTTATGTCTCTCTTCACAGTTTGAATGGGTTACTATCTCCGTTTCCCTGGGAAACCCATAAAAATAACCACAAAAAATTTGTTGGTTACAGAAACAAAAACAATTACACCCTCACAGTTCTGGAAATATGAGACTTATGATTTAGATCTAAAATGCCCCTTCCAAGTCCCATGTATTTGTAGGATGAATGGGTCATGGGAGCATGCACTCATCAGTAGGGCTATCCACTGATAGGTTCAGTCGGCAAATGAGCTAGAAGAGGGAAGGGACATAGATAAATGAGTTAGAAGGGGGAGGGGCCTGATCAGAGAGGAGTCACTGGCTGTGACATGGAAGGGTGAGTTCTTGTCCTAGGCTTCTCTCTTCCCTCTGCTTCCTGGCTCCCACAGGGTAAGCAGTACCCCCACACACACAGCTCATCACTATGACATTCTTTCCTTGGAGTCAGCCAGCCATGGACTGAACCCTCAAAACTGTTCTCCAAGTTAAATCTCTCCTCTTTTAAGTCGTGGGTGTCAGATATTGTCCCAGAGATGGGAAAGTGACAAAGACTAAATCTAAAGACTAAAATCAGAATGTACAGAGCCACACTAACTCTAGAGGCTGTAGGGGAGTATCTAATCTTTGTTTCTTATGGATTCCAGTGGCATTCCTTGATGACTGGCCACACACCTCCACTCTGCCTCAGTGGTCACATGAACACCTCTTCTGTAGGTTTCCTCTGGGTGTTTCTTATAAGGGCCTTCATCAGAGGAGTTATGGTAGACCCAGGTAACCAATGATGATTTCATCTCAAGTGCCTTAATGTACTTATGTCTGCAAAAAGCCTAAGGACACATTCACAGATTCTGGGAATTACATTGGCACATTTTGAAGGATCAGCCCTCGACCCACTGCATTACTGAGGAAGTACTGATGGTTATTTCAGAGTTGCAGCTTGGTTACTTTAGAATGAAGATGATTTTATACATTACACTTTCCCCCCAATATTACATATTTTATTGAAAATCAGAACTATGTTACCACCATATGACCATGGATCACTAGCAAATATACATGCATACAACTATACATCTATTTTTTTCTGGCATTGATAGCTTATTAAGCATGAAGTTTCTTTTGCTGGTGATGCTTTCATAGTCTATGTTGATGTTATTCAAGGGTTCTGCATATAAGAAAGGTCAGATTTTCTTTCACCTTAAAAAAATGGAGGGCAGGGGATATAGCTCAGGGACATAAGCTCCTGCCTGGTAAGTGTAGGCTACCAAGTTCACTGTTTGGTACCCCAAAAATTGATAAATAAATAAAAGAATTGGAAATTTTCCTCATAGTTCTGAATTGACTAAGATCTTCTAGGAAATTCTCTGGTGCAGTCTGTACATAAAACAGAAAGTCATTATGAAAGGTACTGTATGACAAGAAAAATCACTACAGTTTCAAGGAAAATATGCTATGATTAATTGTATTTTCAAATAAGTTGCACATGCTTTATTGCTTTTTTTGGAGAATGAAATGTAATTTGACCTCTGATGAGTAAATATGAGAATATTCACGTTTATACTTGCTTTTACCCCCTCACACACTGTGTTAGAAGTTGATAAGCTAGATATTCTGTCAGCACAAGTACTTCTCTTGGTGTGAAAATATATTGCTATTTATTGCCCTATTTATATCATATGTAAGTGATGGAAGTCAAGTAAGAAGAAAAAGTAGTAACTTGTTGTCATAGAAACAAAGCCAATGGCGAGAACTATGACTTGAGATGCTTGGGAAGAATGAGGAAAAAGGACGACACATGTGCATCACCACGAGCCAAAGTCCTGACCAGGTTCTCTGTTCTCTCTCTCCCTATCTCTCCTGCCTGTCTTTCTTCTTCCTTTGCTCTTCCTATGAGTATTTTGAGCTCGATGCTATAGTGATATGACAGAACCATATCAGTCCCCAAGAGCTTTTACCCCTCTGAGCATAACCAATCTAACATGTTGAATAGATGCAGCATTCAACCTCCATATTTCTTGGGCCAATGTGACTCCAATGTAGATTAAAATACAAACCATATAGATTTTTCAGTAGCACTCCCTTCACGTCCAACTATTAGGTTGGCTGTTCAACTTTGAAGGACATTATTGTCTGGAATAATTCTCAATAGCTATATTATTTCCTATGGACACATCTGGACTACTGATCTTGACTCTCATTCTTCCTCCAGCCATAGGTTCAAGGATGAAGAGTACTAGTTACTATTCTTTATTGTTGAGACAAGACTCCCAACACCCAAAGTTAAAGAGGACAAGATTTATTTAGCTCATGGTTTGTAGAGGTGTCAACCCATAATTGGCTGGTTCCAAGGAAAGATGGATGGCAGACAGGTATTGCAGAGAAGAGAGAGTTCATGGTATCCAGATGCTAGAAAAGCAAACAAAGAAGGGACAAGCCAAACCTCCTTTTGTCCCTTATATTGTACCGAGGCTACTAAAATTAGGGTAGTGCCAATCTAATCAGTAGACTAATTTGGTAATCACCTATCCTAAATCACAGCACCGTTAGACTTAGCATTGTACCATGAATCAATTACACATTAGTCCCTCTGAAAAAGCCCCACCTATAACCACATAAGACTTTGGGGGGGGGGAACATCTAGATGCAAGTCATAAAGTTCCACTTCTGGCTTCCCAATGACTCAGGCATGTCCCTTTATGCAAAAGACAGTTAGTCCATTTCCAAGAGTTGCCAAAGTCTTAACAGTTTCAGCATTTCTGAAAAGTCCCAAGTCTCCTCTGAATGCGAGGCAAATTCTTATCTGTGAGCCTCTCTACAATTAAAAGGAAGTTAAACACCTCCCACATTCAATAGCACAAAATAAGCATTTCTATTCTACAAGGTGCAAAGAGGAGGATTGAAAGGAATGGGAACCAAGCAAGTCCAAGATCCAGCAGGACAAACATTAAGCCCTGTAGTTACATGCTGAGAATTCCTGGCAATCTATGGCAAGGTGTCAGCTCCAAAGGGCTTGAGTGGCTCTCCCCATACAGCACTGATGGTGGCTGTAGCTTTTATGGCTTCTCTCTTTCATTGTTTTTGCTCTCTCCTTGGAGCTTCTTCAGATGATCCACACTCCTGGTTTTTCCAAAGTTCTGGGGTCTCCGCTGTACTTTTGGCTTAATTCTCACAGCTTCACACACTGCTCTCTCAAGGAAACACTGCCTGGCCTCCCTGACCTTCTGAAATCTGAGTGGAAACCACTCTGACCCCACAACACTTGCATTTTGCATACACCTAAAACCAGAACCACATGGATGCTGCTAAGGTCTGCTGCCAGCCCGAGCAGTGGCCAGCCTTTCTTTGCTCTTGATTGTAGGAGTTGAGTGCCTGGACTGCTGAGCACTCTGAATCAAATCCAGAGGAACAAATTCGCTAGGCCACCACCATTCTGGAACATGGTGCTCTGCGACTTTCTCTCAAAGCAAAGTCTTCCATTTTTGCAATTTTGAGGCTGCAAAGGGTGGAGTCCTACAACTTCTTATGATACTCTCAGGCCAAATTTTTATTCTCTTATTCCTTCTCAGCAATAAAGATCCCCTTGATTATATTTGTGCAGTCTACACATTTACTAGAGCTTCCTTTCTGGCAAGATTCACGATATATTAAATCATCTTGCTGGGCTCTTTTTCTTGATTCTGGGAGATAACACACGGCAGTTACACTTGTGGTTAAAGTATTTGGGAAGATACCTAATATTTTTTTTTCAATTCTTTTATTGTTTAAATTTAACAATGGTTATATTACATATTTTCATCATCGGATCAGTTTAGATTAATATATATAGGTATATAAGATTGATCAAACAACTAAACATTAACATTTCTAAATCCACATTACTTTGTTTTTTTTTTTTTCTTTTCCCCCTTTTTTTCTTTGAAAGTTGACATATTGCATATTGTCCTCACAATCATTCTATAGAGTGCAGTGTGTGGGCATGACCCACCTCCCTATTAATGTTGCATAGAAAAAAGAAAGAAAGAAAGGAAAAAAAACAGGAAAGAATATACTTCTCTTTGGACTAACAGGAAGCAGATACGTATACAATCAAAGGTTTTGCAATTACAGTGTGCCACCAGTGAAGCTTGTGACGTTGGAGGCTATTGAATCTAAGCCTACTAAAGCTCATCTCACCAATCTAGCTCTGCGTTCCATGCGTTGTAATTAAGGATTTTTTTTTTTTTCTTGCTGGGTGGTCAAGGACAAGTCAAAGCAAGACCTGTATAACTAAACATTCATTATTATTATTATTTTTTTTTGTATCTTCCAGGGTCAAATCCCCTCAGGATTAAATTTGAGACCATAGACAGTACTTTGTAGAACTGTTGTTAGTGTCAGCCTTCGGGACGAGTCACGGCCATTGCTTGGCCATTTTGCTTTCTGTGAAAGCCTGAGAGAATGTTTTTCTCTGGGTGACTCTCCTTAGACGCACTGCAGTTCATTCATCCC
>PVJA010015011.1:0-12804 GCA_004027025.1 Myocastor coypus
TTTCCACTTCATGTATTTCTTTTTTTACTTCAGATGTTATCTCTGATCTCAGTTGCTCTATAAGTTTCTGCACTTGTGTGTCTGCCTCAGATGCTACCAATTCAGAGGTTTCATCTGTATGGTTCCTATTTTCTTCCATGATAGTGTCTTCTGTATTTGGTTTGGGTGGGCACGGGCCCTGAGATTGCATCCTACTCCTGTTGTTATCATTTTGTATGGAAGCGGCCTCTGCACTTTGGTGGCGTTATGCTGTGTCTATGGGCGTTTGGTCTGGAGACTCCAAGCTGGTTCCTCTATAGAGGTTCCTGACTCTGTGCTGGAGCTCTGGTTGCTAGCTGCTGTGAAGCCCGGTGGATGAGGTCTGTAGGTGGAGGTGGAGCTTTGGGATTGAGTAGTCCTGGTAGGCTCGTGGACCAGATCGGTTGCCAGACAAGATGGTTTTTTTTTTTTAGAATTTTTTTTTATTTTATGTATTTTTTATTTTTTTCTTGTTGTAGAACCTTTATTTGTTTATTCAGTTATTTTTATGGCTGGCTCAGCCCGCACCCTGAGGGCAGGGCTGGTGCAGTATGTGGTGCTGGGGATCAAACCGTGGTCCCTGAAGCCGCCCAAGCTTTCCCAAGCAGGTGCTTTAGACCACTGAGCCATCTCGCCGGGCCCCCAGACAAGGTGTTTTATGGGTTCGGTGCTGCAGCTTGGGCTGGAGGGGTTCAAAAAAAAAAGGGGGGGGGAGCGGGGGAAGGGAAGGGGGGCCAAGGATCCTGATCCAGCCGATGCGCGGGCTCTGCTACTGGCTGGGACTCGGGTCGGGACTGGAACAGGAAGTTCTTTCATAAATCTTATTTTCCTTGCTTTTGAAAGACTTTCTGTAACTATTTTTACAGTGTTTTTTAAATTTGAACTTGATTTTCTTAATTTAAAAAATTAATATTTTACTTTCATCTTTGAGAAATACTTATACTGGGAATTCTCACTTGATGATCTTTCTTTCAGTAGTTAAAAAGTTTTTCCACTGGCTTATAGTTTGTATTATATGATCAAGTGTCCAAATTTGCTTAATATATTAATATAAATTTTTCCTCCAGTTATTTTAAAACTTTGTGATGTATTGTTTGAAAATCATATCTCTTGTTCTTGAAGTTCATTCAGCTTCTTGGATTTGTGGACCTATATTGTTCATCAAATTATGAAAACTTTTTGCATTTCTTATTCCAGTACTGCTTCTGCACTATTCATTCTCTCCTCTGCTCTGGGATTCCTATTGCATATGGTTTAGTTGACATGGCATTCTCCGACAACTTACTAAATGTCTGTTACCATTATTTTTTTTATTCTTTTGTTAGATTTTGGATAGTATGTGTTTCAGTTCAGTAACATTCCTCCGTAGAGTCAGTTCTGCTATTAATTCCATCAATGCATTTTTCACCTCAGACATTGCATTTTGTTTAACTTTCAGGAAATTCTTTTAGATCTTTTTGATATTTTCTACACTTCCTCTTTAAATATTTGTATTTTCCTCTATCTCTTTGGGTATGTAGCATATGTTTCACAGCAATTTAATGTGCTTATTTTATCTTATGTGTCATATATTGGTATTTCTCTTCACAGATTACATTCTTCTGTTTCAGGAGATACTAGACATTGTGAATTTTGTAAGATGCTGCACCCACTTTCATTTCTTAAATATACTTGAGTTTTCTTGGAAGCTACAATAACATTTTTAGAATAGTACTTTCTTTCAAAATAATTATATATCCACATTTAGTTGCCAAAAATTCCATCGGGCAGGAGGATAACATGTGGTTACATGAGTGACACCAGTGATACAAGGGATAAGAGGGAGAAAATAGAATTATTATTATTATGGTTTAGACTAAAATGTCCTCCAATAGTTGATATTTTTAGAAGGTTACTGCATGACTGAGACACTATAGCTGACATGTTAGGAAGTAGGGTCTAGTTGAAAGAGGTGGACCACTTGGGGCATGACCTAGCAGGGTATATTCTAACTTATTTCCTAACTCCTCCCTTTATTCTTTGCTTCCCAGCCACCATAATACAGGGAAGCTTTCCTCTGCTCTGATCCAAAAATACCGTGACAGGCAGGTAACTATAGAGTGAAACGTATTAAGCCTGTGAGCCTGAGTAAACGACTATTTCCTTAAGTTGTAGATATAAGGCATTTTGTTCCAGTGATGAAATAGTCAGTAGGAGAGCTATATTGTTATAGATACTTGTACTAATTGCAAAGCTGTATATCATTATTTCAAAGAGTATTTGAATTAGTTTTAAAAGTATATAGCCAGCTCTACAGTAACAACTAAAATAAAAGTAACTGATCAGTCAAAAGAAGAGAGACAGCCCAAAATGGCGAGACATATCTAGAATATCAGTACTCTTGGAAGTAAGGCAGGAGAAGTTGCAGCTCAGCATAGGAAATTTAGGAATTTTGTGAGACCCTGTCTGAAAAACAAAAAAGAATTGGGGATATACTTCAGTTGGAAGGCTCTGGGTTCAATCTCTGGTAAAACACACACACACACACACACACACACACACGTGCGCATGCACACGTGCGTGTCCACACAGAGGAGAACAAAAGGAATCATATAAAACATTCAGTTCCTGTATTACCTTTCCATTTAGCCTACATCTCAGGTATCAAAATTAGTTCTACAATAGAGAAACTCAGTATTTCACATAGTCCCTGATCCCTGCTGCCAGGCTCATACTTGCAGTCTGAAGTACATTAGGTCACAAAGTTGGCAGCATCAACCAACCCCCTGCAACTTCATTGCCAGAATGGAAAGCAAAACCCTACTCAATGGGATCCAGGGAACAAAAGCTAGTATAGAGTTTTGTCTTGGAGACTAGTGTCAGACCCTCTGTTATACAATACAGTATGCGGTAAAGACTGAAAGTCTGCATAAAGGCTAGAGCTCCCAATAGAGCCATTACAGTAGCTCAGGAATCAGCAAAGTAAATGTGGACTAGTGGTGTGTGGTAGAATGCATCATTTCTGGCCTAGGATTGGGCCTAGGGCACACCAGCCCTCCTCCAGAGGCTGTGTAGGACTCCATAGTTGTGAGACTTGAGTGCACCCCAGCTTAGCATAAAAATTTATAGACAAAAGGTTGTCTCCACACCTATTCCCTATTTACATACAATAAAGCTATTTTCCAGCTATTAGTTTCAGATTATATTCTACAACTGTCATGGTACTGGCAGAAATTGATTTCACAGTGGATTTATATTTCAATCTACATCACTCCCAGAAGGGTATAGATAAGACTAGGTAGGTCTTTATGGCTGTGAGACACAGGTACAATTCAGTTCAGTATAATAAAACATAACTTAAGGGACTGCTTTGAGATATCCTATTCCATCCCTGGTATGATAATATAGTACAAGATCCAATTATTTTGGAAGAAGGACAGAGTATTAAGCCACAAGGAATTGCTATTGGACTTTGCTGAGATGGTAAAATCTAATGGTGGGAAGATCCTAATGACTTCAATTGTAGGTCTAACTATAGCCATTTGCAATTTCTGGAATAGCTCCAGTGTCTGGGAAAGACATCATGGCTCCAGTCTATTAGATTTTCTCTTACAAATATCAGCATCTATAATTTGTTGCAGTAGTCCTTACCCACAGGTCCAATACAGCAATAGAGACTAGTATGGGCCTTAGTCTTATACTCATGTATACTATCTGATCATAGAACAATGAAAATGGAAATTAATGACAAAATAAACTACAAAAACCCTGCAAACCCATGGAAGTTAACTAACATCCTCCTGAAAAAAAAAATGGGTTGCAATTAAAGAAGAAATTAAACAATATGTAAAATCAAACAAAAATGCACATAAATCTTACCACAATCTGTGAGATGCAATGAAAACAGTCTTCAGAGGGAATTTATAGTGGTAAAATATCATATTAGAAAAACAGAAGGAGAACAAATAAAAAAAATTAATGCTGCACCTCAAGCTTCTAGAAAAAGAAGAGCAAGTCAAGCTCAAAGCCCACAGAAGTGAAGAAATTATAAAGATCAAAGCAGAAATTAATGCAATTTAGACTAAGAAAACCAAAGAACTAATGAAGGAAAGAGTTGGTTCTTTGAAAGAATAAGATCGATAAAGCCCTATACAACCAAATCAAAAAATAAACACACTCGAATTCATGCAATAAGGAATGAAAAAGGTGAAACTACTACAGATCCTGTGGAAATTCAGATCATCAATATCTATTTTGAAATCTTTAATCTCATAGGATGGAAAACAGAGAAGAGATGGACAGATTCACAGACATATATGAGTTACCAAAACTGAATAAAAAGGTATATACATTCTGAATAACCCAATATCAGTTAATGAAATTGAAAATATAATTAAAAATTTATAACAAGTCCCAGGTTCCGATGGATTCACAACTGGCTTCTACAGGAAATTTAGAGAAGATTTAACTCCAATAATCCTTAATGAAACGCAAATGGAAACAATTATATTAACAGAGAAATACCCAACCAAAAAAGAGGATGATAGACCAATATCCACATTGAACACATACATAAAAATCCTCAGTAAAATAGTACATATAATGCATCAAATCAAGAAGATTACATCACTTACTTATTGAAGAAGTGTAACTTATCTCTAGAATGCAAGGATAGTTCTATATACTCAAATCAAGCAATGTAACATGACATAGCCACAGAACGAAAAGCAAAAATTTCCAGAAATGCAGGAAAAGCTTCTGACAAAGTCAAACACTCATTCACGATAAAAGAAAAGTCCAGAAAAAATCAGCATAGCCTTTACCTTGTTTGATAAAAGCCCTCTATAACAAACCAGTATCTAACATCATACTAAATGGACAAAAGTGGAAAGCTTTCACTGTATAATCAGAATAAGAGAAAGATGTCCACTAAACCGCAGCTTTTCAATATAGTTCTAGAGGGTCAGGGATATAGGCCAGGGTTATAAGGACCTGTCTGGTAAGTGCAATGTCCTAAGTTTGTTTGCCTATTTGTTTATTTATTTATTCATTCATTTAGGACCAGAGATTGAACTCAGGACCCTATGCTCGCCAGGAAAGTGCTTATTCTACTGAGCTATTTCCCCAGCGCTAAGGTCCTGAGTTTGATAACCAGAACAACAACAAAAAATTAAGATCAATATGGTTCTGTAAACATTAGCTAGTGCAATTAGACAAGATAGAGAAATAAAAGGAATAAAGATAGGAAAGGAAGAAGTTAAATTATAATTATTCACAGATGACATAATATTCTACATAGAAGAACCCCAAAAATCCACCAAAAGACTCACTCCTAGAATTAATAAACAAATTCAGAGGCATATCTGAATATAATCAACACTCAAAAATCAATAGTATTGATGTATACAAACAACAAACTCACGGAGAAATAAATTAGGGAAACCTCACCCTTAACTGTAGCATTCAAAAACATGTGATACTTAGGAATAAATCTAACAAAAAAGTAAAAGATCCATACATTGAAAATTACAATACTCTGAAAAAATAGATAGAAGAGGATTTTTTTTTTTTAAAGAAGGGAAGATACTCCTAGGTTGTGGATAGGCAACAAAGTGAAAATAGCCATTTTCCCAAAATTGTTACACAGATTTAATGCAATCCCAGTCAAAATACCATTAACATATGTCACAGATCAAGAAAAAAAAACATTCATAAAATTCATCTGGCACAAGAACATACTTACCTAGCAGAAAAATTTAACCAAAGGTATAAAATGTAGAGCTAGATTAGCATGCTGAGCTGTAAAAGGCTTAAATGAACAGCTTCAGACATTGCCAGTTCTGCCAGTAATCCACTGTAATTATGGAGTGCTGGACCATGTATATAATTACTGTCTCTCAGCTCAATGAGAAGAATTTTTTTGCACCAATAATGATTAGAAAAATTATCATGTCTACACCCTGTGCTCTGTCTGTCTACTGCAGGGACAGCAATGTGCATTGTATCAGTTATTGAGAATGTACTACTAACATGTTTTGAAAATGTCTCATTGTTATTTCTCACTAAAAGTGAAAAAAAAAAAAAAAAGAACAGACCTAAGAAAACTAAAAGGAATTCTGGGCCACCAAAGAAAGGTAGGAGGCATCAAAATCCCTGTCTTGAAATTATACTACAAAGCTACTGTGATAACTGGCAAAAAATAAAATCAGACCTGAGGATCAGATTAGAAGATGCAAACAGAACTACAAACACACTCAGCCACCTGATCTTTGACAAAGAGGTCAAATATCTTCCCTTGAGAAATATAGCCTTTTCAATAAATGGTGCTGGAAAAACTGGCTTTTCACATGCAAAAACTAAAACTAGACCCTTGTCTATCACTGCAATAAACTAAAGTCAAAATAGATTAAAGATATAAATATTAAAACAGAAACAATAAATGTACTGGAAGAGAAAGTAGTTAGAAATCTTGAAGACACAGGGGTAGGCACAGATTTCTTTCATTTTTTTTTTTTTTTTTTTGTGGTACCGGAAGGGTAGGCATAGATTTCATGACAAAAATCTAACTGCAAGGCACAAACTTCAAAGGACCAACAACTGACATCCCATCTTCTTAAAATCAGCAGCAGAGTGAAAAGAAAACTCACAAATTGTGAAAAACTTTTATCCACCTATTCTTGACAAAGGACTTTTAGTTAAAACATGTAAAGAATTAAAAAAAAAAAAAAAAGGTCCCCAAAATTCAAAGACCCAATCCACAAATGGGCATCTGAGATTAACATATTTCTTAGATGAAGAAATACAAATGGAAAATAAACATATGAAAAAAATTCAACATTGGCCATTTGAGAAAGGTAAATTAAGGCAACATTGAGATTTCATCTCGCTCCAAAAAGAATGACCATCAAGAAATCAATGAATAACAAATGCTGCTGTGGCTAGGGGGAAAAAGGAACCCTTTTCCACTACTGGTGGAAGTGGTACAACCACTGTGGAAGTCAGTGTAGAGATTCCTCAAGAAACTAGGATTAGAGGTCCCATTTGACCCTGTTTTTCCCTTTCTGAGTATTTTCCCAGGAATATTGAAAACATCATTCCACAGTTATATATGTACAGTACAATATCTGCTAGATCTAGGTGCTAGAAAATAAGATAACCTTTGTTCCTGGATAGAAAAAATATATTGAAAATTACCATACTTCCAAATCCATTATACAGATTTAATGAATCTCAATCAATATGCATTCCTCACAGATCTAGAGAAAACAACCTGATATTTCAGACAGAATAAGAAGAGACCTAGAAAAGTAAAAACAGCTCTTTTTGTTCTGCAAAGCCATCTTCATGGCCAGACTTAGGACCCCTTGGCTCCCTGGTAATTATAAATATGCTTTAGTGTCTTTACTTTGTGCTGGGGGTGGTAGATTAGAATTAACTTGATGGGATTTTAATAAACATATCTTTGGGGTTACATACACTGATTTCTTGGACCAAGACGAGAATCTGGAGGGGACTCCTGAATAAATTACCATGTCTGATCTCCCCAGGACAGAAGTAAAGGGTGGGCTGAAGGAACCTGACAAGCATTTAGGACAGGAAGAGAAGCCAGAGACATATTCATTCAGGCTTCTCTAGGGAAAAATTAGTCGGTATAAAGATTTTCAGCATGTCAGTTTAGCTGCATGTATTGTTTCCTAGGTTTCCTGTTATGGCAGAATTTCAGGTTGGTAAGAGCTGTAAGAAACATTCATTTCATGGTGGGATTTGGAAGGCTGAAATGAGGCAACAACCATATTCTTTTGAAGCTCTGGAGGTTACACATGGGTAAGTGCAGCGTGTATGACACCACTGTATGTCACATGCTTAACTGCTGCTATCTGGATTCCTTTTTTGTGTGAGGCCAGGCTTGCAGCTCCCTCAGCCCTCACTGCACTGCTGCTCCCTTCAGGTTGTCCAGCTCCTGCCTGGGGCTGGTACACAATTAGCAACGTTAGAGTCTCCTGCAGTACGTGTGTGCATTTGAGCTTGTAAGCTATGAGATCGAGACTGGTTGGTGTGCTGGCTTGTTTTTGTGGACTCCAGACCACCCTCTGGATTCCAATTTTATCTTTTGTCTCCCACTCTTTGTCTGTCTTTCCTTTTTTAGCACTTGTCCTGCTAATTTCAGGCTCCAGTGCCAGACACAGAAGAACATAGCCACATATAAACTAGCTTCCACAACTGAAAGATCAGATCTCTGTAACACATTCTGCTATGTATCTCTCTTGGTTGTTTTGTTTCTATGATCTGAATCCTTTGGAAGCCACCAAAATTCTAGCTGAGAGTCCACCAATGCTGTTGGTGCTGGGGTTGACCTGGTTACTAACTAGATAAGTAGATTTATACAAGATGGAGCTATTGAAATTTCTGATAAGATTAAGTTCCAGAAATATAATTGTGGGGTTGAAGAGTGAGACAGAAGCAGATGACAAGAAATATTCAATCTGAAAAAGTGAAAATGATGAATGCAAACCTTGAGAATTATGAATTAAATTGTTCAAAGATATATGTTCATTTTCTATGTTTAGAGCTGTGTATATTTTCAGACATCTTTAATAAGTGTCTGTGTATAAATGTCCATGACATATGTACAATGTTAGAACAATAGCATGTTGCTTAGTATACCATAGGATTCAGTTTTTGGTAAATGGCAGGCTGCCAAAACAAAAACAAAAACAAAAACAAAACAACAACAACAACAAAAAAAAGCAATTCTGAGCAACAGGTCAAGGCAAGAGGAATCACAATTCTTGATTTGAAGCTACACTACAAAACTATAGTGATTAAAAACACCATGGTACTCACAAAAAACACTACTTCAAAAGCAAAGCAAACCATAATGAAACAGAAAAGAGTAGAGAATCAATGCAAAAGAGTATAAGATGCAGAAACAACAAAAAGTATCCAACTTATCTTTTACAAAAAGGCCAAAACTTTCATTGTAAGAAACAGCCTCTTAAATAAGTGGTGCTGGGAAAACTGGACTTCCATGTGCAAAGATTGAATCTGGATCCCTATCTTTCATGATGGACTGAAATAAAATCAAAATAGATAAGAAAACTAAATGCTGAAACAGAAAACAATATGATGAAACACAAAACAGGTAACAATTTGATTGCACAGGGAGACATAGATGTAGGTAAAGATTTGATTTCACAAGGAATATTACAAAGACTGAGTAACTGGGATCACATTAAGTCAAAAAGGTTTTGCACAGAAAAGGAAACTACAGAGTGTAGAGACAACCTAAGGGATATGTATTTTTTTTTAACTCTCTACTCTTCAAAACACTAATATCTGGAATATATAAAGAAGTAAAGAAGTCAGATCACCAAAATTTAAGTTCTAAACTAAAATAGGTATTTGATACAAATCAATAATTCTCAGATGGAGGAAAAAAGTAAATAAATATATGAAAAAATGTCCAACATCACTGTTCATTTGCAAAATGCAAATTAAAACCACACAGATTCCTTCTCACTCCAGAAAGAATTGCTAGCATCAAGAAGTCAAACAAGGAGCTGGGGAAATAGCTCAGAAGAATGAGTGCTTGCCTGGTAAGCACAAGGGCCTGAGTTCAATCCCCAGTTTGGCAAAGATTAAAAGAAAAAAAGAAGTCAAACAATAACAAATCCTGGAAAACCTTTTGTGCTGAGCCATTTCTCCATTGTTGGTGGGAATATAAATTGGTACAATTTGGAAATTTAATTGTACAATATGAAAATTAGTGTGGAGATTCCTCAGATACTAACATTATAGTTTCTATTTGACCTAGCTATTCTCCTTCTTGGCATCTACCCAAAAGAATTAAAAGTAGTACACTACAGTGACATATCTATACTCATGTTTATACCAACATTATTTATCATAGCTAGATTGTGAAAATAGTGCATATGCCTATGAACCAATGAGTTAGTCAAGAAAAGGTGGTATTTATATACGAGCATTACTCTGTTATAAGGAAGGATAAAGTTGAAGCATTTTTAGAAAAATAGATACATACTGAGATCATAATTTACAGTAAATGTGAATGTGATTTTAAAGTACTGCAAATATGTATTAATTCAGATATACAAAATCAAAATAGAATTTAAGAAATACACAAAATTCTGGAAATTAAACAACACATTCTTAAACATCTAACTGATCATTCTAAAAACCACAAAATAACCCAGAGTTAAATAGCAAAAAACTTAAAAATGCATATAAAAGTTGTGTAAAACAATAACAGCAACAATAAGGGTAAAATTTGTTAGAAAAGAAGAAAGATACAAAATCAACATCTTTCCCATTCAAATTAACCTACATAAAGAAAAGATCTAAACTCAAGGCTAGCAGAGATAAGGAAAGAATGAATAGTGAAACATAAGCAAAATAAAAAATCAATAAAAGTAAATATTTTTGAATAACAGGAAGATCAAGAAGAAGAATATCACTAAAATTATAAATTAATATGAATTATAAATTATTATGAATACCAAAGAAAAAGAATTATAATACAGTACAAAGAATATTTACATACCAACAAATTCAATAACATAGATGAAATAGCATAATTTCTTTAAAAAAGTACAAATCTTAACAAGTCTATGAAGAAACTGATACAGTGATATCTAAGAAGACCAAAATCATTAAATAAAATAGTCATTTATATAATAATTTTAATGATAGTCTCTACTAAATACTGAAATAAGTAATATCAATATTTCTCATCCTTTTCCACAAATAGAGCTGAAAAAAGGTTAAATACTTTATAGCTTATTCTGTGAGGCAAATATTACCTGGACCTTAAAACCTAACAAACATTATAGAACAATATTGCTTATAAACATTGATGTAAAAATACCCAACAAAATAGTAGTAAACAGAAGTTGGCAACATATTTAAGGGATATGTGCTAAGATCAACTGTGGTTTATCCTTAGAATTAAAAGATGGTTCAAAATAAAATCGATTATTTTAATATACTACTTTAACAGTATGAAGAGAAAAAAACTGACATGATCATCTTAACAGATATAACTGAGGGGTTGAGCAGATATTTCAGTAGAATAAGTGTTTGCCTGGCAAGCACAAGGGCTTGAGTTCAATCCCTGGTTCCACAAAACAAACAAAAAACATATAACTGGGAAAATTCATGCTTTTTGAATATGTTAGAGTATTAATAATTTTAAAAAGAATAAAATGAACATTCAATGAGTTAGGAATAGAAGGAAATTCTCTCAACATTAGTAAAACCACATGTAAACATCACAGATTCCACAAAAGCTGTTAACTAGCAAAGTGGGAGGATATAAAGTCAATAAATAAAACTTAGTTGCATTCCTTCACACAGGGATGCAGCTAAGGAAATTATAAAAACAATTTATAATTCTTCCATCAAGAAGAGTAAGATACTTAGAAATTAATTTATCCAAGGAAGTATAATATTACTATGATGAAATTTACAAAAGAAGAAAAAGAATAAAGTTGCATTATTACCTAACATAGTATTGTCTTAGTTACTCTTCTCTCATTGCTGGGACAAATATCCAACACTCAAAATGAAGGAAGGGAAGGTTTATTAGCTCACGGTTACTAGAGGTTTCAGTCCATATTTGGCTGGCCCAAGTTCCATTCATGGCGGTGGAACAGCAACAATCACTAAAGAGGCAACCAACCAAACAGGGGAGCAGAGAACAACATCTCTGTCTGCCTTTATATTACATTCAGGCTCTCTGCCTCAGCCTATCCGCCTTAGGCTATACCCATAATCCCAGAAGTACTTAAAACACATAATCCCAGGGATCATGGATCAAGTCTCAAACTCTAGATCAGTACTAAAATACATAATCCCAGTGACTTATGAGTCAAATCTCAATCTATAGAAGTCCCCACCCCATGACTGCATGAGGCTTTCAGGGGACAACTAGACACAAACCATAGCATTCCACCTCTGGACCCCCAAAATCTCGTACATATCCCTTTGTACAAAAGACATTTTAGTCCATCTGGAACAGTTGCAAAGTCCCAACAGTTTCAGCATTGCTGAAAAGTCCACATCCCAAGTCTCCTCCAAGATCCATGGCAAACTAAACCGTGAGCTCCTGTACAAAAGAAAAGTTAAACATATCCAACATTCAAAAGCATAAGATAAACATTATCATTTGAAAAGTTGCAAACAACAGGGTAATACAAAACACTGGGACTAACACATGTCCAAAATTCAGCAGCGTAAACATTAAATCCCATAGTTCCAACTGGAGCATCGAAGAAGTCTGCACTGAATTGTGAGCTCCATGCAACTCCATCCCGAAGGGACTCTTGGTAGTCATTTCCATGGCTTCTCTCTTAAGCTGGCATTGCTCCCTCTTTGCACGATCCATGTTCCTGGCTTCTCCAAACTTGAGGTTTCCACTGAACAGGCTTGTCACACACAGCTTTACACACTTCCCTCTCAGAGGCACACTGCCTGGTCTCCCAGGCCTTCTTCTGAAATCGAGGTGGAAGCCTTCTTAACCTCAGAACTCCTGCATTCTGCATGCACTTATGTGGATGATGCCAAGGGTTGCTTCCAGCTGGATCAGTAGCCAGGCTTTCTTCTATCTTGGCTATAGGGGTCGAGGGCATAGATCGCTGAGCACTCTGACCCTGATTCCAAAAAAAAAAAAAACTCCATGCCGGAGCCATTTTGGAACCTGGTTTGGCTGCTGCCGCCATTCTGATACTTGGGTCTCCGTAGCTTTCTTCTCAAGGCAAAACCTCTCTCCTTTGCAATTCTCAGGCTGCA
>PVJA010015011.1:12904-46289 GCA_004027025.1 Myocastor coypus
TCTCGAACTCGCACCAATCCTCCTGCCTCAGCCTCCCAAGTGCTGGGATTACAGGCGTGAGCCACCACGCCCGGCCTGCTCTTGATTTTCAATATAAGTCTGGCTAAAAGCTGCCAGTAACAACCATGCTACCACCCCAATAGTTTGCTGCTTTCAAATATTTCTTGAAAGATTAATCAGTCCGTCATGCTTAATCTCAGTCTTAGGCAAAGTCTCTGGACATTAGCAAAATTCCGAAAGACTTTCAGCAAATCCATAGCACAAATTATCTGGAGTCCATCGGCCAGTGCTGTCCTTTTTCTAGAAGAAACCTCGTCAGCCTGGTCTTTACAGGCAGGCCTTCTGTCAGTCTTCTGGCTTAAGCTCTGACCAGAATCTCTGCTGCAGAACAGCTAAAGCTTGTCCAGCTCTTCCCAAGTAGAGGACCTCTCCAAACATTTCCAATCTCTGTTTATAAGACATTCTTCATACCCAAGCTTCAAGCCAGTCTTCTGGTCTGAGCTCTGACCAGAATCTCCCCTACAGAACAACTGAAGCCATTCTAGTGCTTCACTTGTAGGCAACATCTCTGATCCTTTCCTATCTCTTCCCATAAGCCATTCCCAAAAGCTTGTAATCCACATGGTCAGGTTAGTCATAGCCAAGGACCCCACTTTTCTGGTACCAAATTCTGTCTTAGTTACTCTTCTCTTGTTGCTGGGACAAATACTCGACACTCAAAATGAAGGAATGAAAGGTTTATTAGCTCACAGTACTGGAGGTTTCAGTCCATATTCGGCTGGCCCAAGGCTGAGTGGAACAGGGCATAGAGCACCCAGTTCATGGCTGTGGAACAGCAACAATCATGACAGAGGCAACCGATCAAACGGGAGCAGAGAGCAACAGCTCTAGTCTGTCTCTCTGTCTGTCTTTATATTACATTCAGGTTCTCTGCCTCAGCCTATCTGCCTTAGGCTACACCCATAATCCTAGAACTACTTAAAACACATATGTAAAGATGAACTGAAAGAGTGAAGAGTTAAAATTATAAAGCTCTTATAACACAGAAAAACTAAAATTCATGGCAAAGGATGTTATGGTTTATATCTAAACCAAGCCTCATGTGCTCATAGGTAGGGCTCTTGGGAGTGACTGGCTCATTAGTGTGGCCTATCAAATAGTGTACACAATAAATGGATCAGCTCACTGACTGGATTACCATAGTTCTAGGTGCAGATGACAGGATTTACCTAAGACTCCTCTTGAGTATAGTGACACTAATATGGCCCGAATGGAATAGAAAAAGGCAACCTCAGTGTTGCTGCCTTGTGTTTACTCTGCCACAGACTATTTCTTTTTCTATGGCACCCTGCCTTGGAAACAGCCAACTATGGATTGAAACCTCTACAGACTTTTAGCTAAAATAAATTTGTCCTCTTTTATCTTGTAGGCATTTTGTGTTTTATCTCAGCAATGAGAAAGTAACAAAGACACTGGATTTGGTATTGATTTGTTTTTCTTTGTTTATTTGTTTCTTTTTGTATTTAGTACAGGGTCTATAGGATCTCACAGATTGAACTAATAGTGATTCTCCTATTTTCACCCTCCCAAGCACTGGGATTATAGGTGTGCACCACCACACCCAGTCTCAATCACTGTTATTGTAAACACAATAGATGAGGGGTAATTACCATGTTTATTTCAGAAAAAGAGACAGCAATTTTTTTTTCAAACCACTAGCTAGGTGTAGTGGCACAAACCTGTGATTCTAGCACTTAGGAGGCTGTGACAGGAGGAATCCCATGAGTTCAAGGCCAGTCTGAACCACATACTATGTATTGAGATCCTGTCTCCAAAGCAAAACAAAGCAAAATCTACAAGAGACACAAAGTTTGGGTCAATTTGTCAAGTGGATATAATACTTAAACATATATGCACATAGTATGAGAGCATATAAATAAATAAAATGTTACGTCTGCTAAGCAGCAGATTAACTGTAATCCACATTAAAATTCAAAAGACACTTTTTTATAGAAGAGAAAAAACAATTTCTAAATTCATACGGAGCCTAAGAAGGCCTGAAATGGATAAGGCAATCATGGTCAAAAATTTAAAAAGACCAGAAAGAAAAAAAAAAAAAAGGCTGGAGATTTCATATTTCTTTACTTCAAATTGTATCAGATAACAATAGCAATACTAAAAATAGAAATTCCACTTGACTCATATATTCCCCTTTGGATATCTTTCCAAAACAGTTCAAAACATACTACAATGATATATATATATATATATATATATATATATATATATATATATATATATGTACCTATGTTTGCAGCAGCATATTCAATAACAGGTAAATCTTGGGATCTGCCTGCATGCTCATCAACAGATGAATGGATGAAGCCAATGTGGTATAGAGTGTCTTACTCCATTTCTATTCAGAAAGATAAACTTGAAACATCTGTCAGGAAAACGGATGTACCTTTGTGGGAAAGTGGATGTAGGAAAGTAGATGCATAATGTTCAGTGTAACAAGTCAAACAAACAAGCTTGAAAATGAAAAATTTAAGATGAAAGAGGAGAGACAGAAAAGAGAAAGAAAAAATGTTACTATATTCTAAATATGTCTCTGTTATCAGTCTCTGGTTTCACTTCAATATGGTGTGAAAGCTCACTTTGCAGAATTTACATATCTTTAGATATGTTAAGGTCTTTATTGGCTTTATGAACACGATCTATTTTGAAAAACATAAATTCTCAGGATAGGAAGTTCATTGAAGATCAAGAGAGGCTCAGGGGTTTCCTGGATTTAAGAGGCAAGGATGGGAAGATAATAGCTGGTAGGCAGAGTGTTTTAATTTTGGATAACAAAAATGACCTAAGTTTGATTGTGGTTATACTTGTACAACACTATTAATGTGATAAAATCTATTGAATTCTACATTTTATATTTATATATCATACGGTATGCAAATTTTAGTTCGTAAGTTTATAAAACAATATAGTACTGTATAAAAACAGATAAATAGATTAGCAGACTAGCAAGAGTGAACCCAGAAATAAACTAACACTTATATTGCCTATCGATCTCTGACCAGACTCTAAGAATATAATAAATGATTTTAGAAAAACTGAAATACATATGCAAAAGAAAAAAAATTGGACCCTTGTCTTAAAATGGATTGAAACTTAGGTTAAAAAAAACTTAGGTGTGACAAAAGCAACCATAAAAATCCTAGAAGAAACCTCATTGATAATTAACTTAGATAACCTTTTGGAAATGACAGAAAAGATACAGCTAAGAAAAGCAAAAATCAACAGATTAGATTACATTAAATCAGAAAGTTTCTCCACAGAAAAGGTGTTCATGAAAAATGAAAATGCACCCTATATGGTTAGAAAATATTTGCAAACCATATCTAATAGAATGCTAATGTAAATATATGAAAGGAACACATACAACTCAATAGCACAAAACAAAAACAAATAATCCAATTTAAATAGGTAGTATATGGATAGAGATATTTCTTTAAAGAAGACATAAGAGAAGACGTTAGCCAAGGTTAGAACAAATAGGTGCACAGCATGACTAATCAGCAAGGAAATGCAAACCAAATCCACACTATACTACTACTTCAAAAAAGTTAAGACAACTGTTAAACACAAAAATACTGTCACAAAGGATGACAATGATTTGGGAAAACAAAAACCCTGGTACATTGTGAATGAGCATATAAAATGAAATATTCTTAACACACACACTACTACTATGACTATGACTGCTACCACCACCACTACTAGAGGTAAGAGAAAACTTTGGAAGGTCACCTAAGGCCTTGGTGGTAATGGTTTCATGGGTATATATGTATCCCTAAGCTTACTGAGTTGTATAGTTTTTATGTTACACATACCTCAGCAAAATATAGATGACAAACATGAAGAAAATGTAATGACCTAAACTAAAAAAGACACTGAAGAAACTGAAGTATATACTAGTAAGTGAAAAAAAAAATTGAAAAGGTTACATACTACATGATTTCAACTTAATAACATTTTAAATTGGAAAGGGAAAACTATGGAGATAATAAAAGATGAACAGATGAATCCCAAACTTTTGTATAGCAGTGAAACTATTCTGAATTATAATGTAGTTGTGATTACATATCATATGTATTATTATATTTGTCAAAACCCATAGAACACATCATACCAAATGTATTAATGTAGACTACACTCTAAGTGACTGGTGACAAATGTGTTTTGTCCTCTCTGTTGGTAAGCAAGTCGTTACCCCCAAAATTGACAAATAATGAATATGTTTACAACATCAAAGATCATATAGTTCTCTCTCAGCTAGAGAGAGTGAGATACGAGTACAGCCTAAGCAGAGCCATGATGGTGGCACAAAGCAGCCAGACACAGAAGGGCTGTGTGTGGAGTGTGGTGGGGGGTTTGCTTTGCTGGATGATGATTCCAGGGCAAGCACCAGTTCCTCATTCTCTTCCTCCTCCAACTAGCAAACTGAGAAAGAAACAAATGCCCCCAAGAAGAAGAGGAGTAAAGTCAGCATAAGGAAAAACTCTAAGCTCCTTTCCACCAGCGCCAAGAGGATTCAGAAGGAGCTGGCTAATATCACTCTGTCTAGACCCTCTATTCTACTGGAGTGTCAGTCCTAAAAGTGATAACATCTATGGGTGGAGATCTACCATTCTAGAACCCACAGGGTCTGTGTATGAAGGAGGTGTATTCTTTTTGGATATCACTTTTATTCTAGAATATCCCTTCAAACCTCCAAAGGTTACATTTTAGACAAGAATTAAGAGAAAGTAGCTGTATATATACTCCAAAAGTCCATAATAGTAGTGGGTTATCAGTACATATATATATATATATATATATATATATATATATATATATATATATATATATACACACACACACACACACATATATATATATATATATATATATATATATATATATATATGATACTTCCAATTTTTTATTCTCATAAATAATACCATCTAGGTAAATAGCTTATATAGCTAAATTTTGGCACACATTCATAATTATTTTTCTTTTTTAAATTCATTTTGAGAAAGAAATAGCAGTGAGACAGTTTCACAACAGGTTAGTAGAAAAGTTACAATAATTAATACATGGCATATTGTCTTCATAGTATTTGTTCAGTGTACAAGATGCAGACTTAATATCTTGTATATACGCTATTAGTACAAGTCTTTCTTTTCATTAAGAGAAAGTAGCTGTATATATACTCCAAAAGTCCCTAATAGTAGTGGGTTATCAGTACAACTAACAATGTTGGAAGCTATTGACTTGAGCCATTTACAGCTCAGCATATTCATATGGTTTTACTTTTTATACCTCATGGTTAAACTTTTCTGCTGATGGCATTTGATATTCAGAAAGATAGTGATGTTAAGCTGAAGTGTCTATGCTATAGTAAATAATTTCATTAAGTTCTTCTGCAGGGTTAACAACTTAAGCTGGCAGACCACAAAATTAGAGAAAAAGGAGGACTAAAAGAATAACCAATATTTTTTGCCTTAGTCCTTCAAGGTCAGTGAGGACTCACGACATAAGAGAACCTGTATGATAATATCCTATAACTCAGTGGTGCTCCAATTTTTTTGTTCAGGGGGATTATGGAGCTACAAAGGAAAGTTATTGATGATGTATAATGTGCCTAAGGAGAGTCACCTAGAGAAAAAACATTCTCTCAAGTTTTCAGAGAGAGCAAATTGGTCAAGCAATGACTGTGACTCATTCAGATGGGTGACACTGACAAAAGATCTACAAACAGCTATACATGGTTTCAGGGTAAATCCTGGGAGGATATGACTGATCTTGTCAGACACAAAAGTTATATTTTCTGTCATATAGGTGTTGCTTTACCTTGGTCTTAACCATCCAGCAGAAAAGTCTACCACTGTAATGTTTACAGTCAAGGAGTTATTTGCTCAGATATATGAAAGGATAACTGGAGGCCTGCACTGTTTCTGAAGTTCTCCTTTCTAACTGCTCACTTCTTACAGACTGTAACCCTGCCAACTCTTTGGTGGGAAGTATTGTCACTCATTATATGACCAACAGAGTAGAACATGACAGATTGGCCAGACAACAGATCAAGAGATGCGCTACATAAATGGAATTGAGTTTTCACAATTCTTGTATTTGTCTGTCACAGAAGAGAACTGATTATGATTTTGAAGTAGCAGGAGAAGGTGGGAGTTGGTCAAGATTAAGATATTTCCATAACAGATATTATTCAGCCTTATTTCCTAAGATTTTGTTGTAATGTAAGATATCTTGCTCCAGTAGAAAAAATTGGTATTGGCACCTTTTAAAAGGTATTAGTTCTACAGTATTGGCTGAAAATATAATACAGAAAAGAATGTACACTTGAACATTTGAATTCTATTGCTTGTAGCATGTAATTTTTAAACAGCTTAATTTGTATAGGTTACACACATGGTCATTTATGTAAAGTCATTGTAAGATGGCATACTTTTTGTTTTAAAAATTGGAATCTGTCCTCTTGTTAGAAGTGACCATGGATATTTAACAGTCTTTATGACTGTCATAATATATATATATATATATATATATATATATATATATATATGTATATATATGCATTTATATAGTTATGTCTATAAGACACCATGTAGGAAATGAAGTTAATATATTTTATTTCATACTGAATTTACTTTAAAGGTTTAAATCAGGACGATAGAATTTTGATGAAGTCCAACTTATTATTTCCCTTTTTGTTTTAATTACTATATTTAAGAATCCCTTGTCAAACTGAAGGTCATAAAAATTTCCGTTAGATTTTCTTCTACTCATTTTATAACTTTAACTCTTAAATTTAAGTCACTGACCCACTTCTGTGTGTGGAATGAAATATTGATCCATTTATATTCTTTGTTTATATATTTTTAGCTATTTCAGTTGCATTTGTTGGAGAAATTATTCTCTCCCTGATTATTTTAGAAACTACTGAAGGTCACTTAACTGTTCATAATGTACAGGTTTTCAGTTCTATTGCATCAGTGTATGTGTCTAGCTTTATGCGAATACCATATTGTATGCCAAGACCATACTGTTTTGATTATTCTATGTAACACATTTTTAAAAATCAGAAATGTGATCTTCTGACTCTTTTTTTTTGTACTATTTTGGTTATCCATTGGTGTCTTAAAATATTTTTATCAAGTATGTGTATTCAGTACATGCTGATTACATTTATCATGGGAAGGTGGTACATTTAAATAATATTCCTTAATTCTGCTTTCATTCCATAAACCTCCTATTAGTTTTTTTGAGAGTGATTGTCTTCAATTTGGAATTCACTTAGAATGTATTGTTATTTTAAGAACATTAAGCTTTGCAATCCATGAACAAATGATTTTTTATTTTTATTTTAGAATTATTTAAAAATATCTTTTGTAAAATTCTCATTGGCCAAATGAAAATGCAACTGAGTTTTGTATTATGCTATGCTATGAAATCCTGCTAAATTTACTTCTAATAATTGTTTTGCAGATTCTTTAGGATTTTCTACATATATGAAAAAAAATCAGAGGCTAGGCTCATAGCTCAACTGCTTAAGCACCTGCCTGACAAGTGCAGTCTTTAGTGACAGAGAGAGTTTTTCCTTCCCATTGAACAGGTTCTTTCCCTTTCTCAGTGTCTATTATGTCTTTCAGATTTTATTTACTCTTTCAGGATCTTACACTAATGAGACAATATGATGTTTGCAAACATGGTTCTGATTTATTTCACTTACCAGTTCGGTCTCTAGTTGCATCCATTTACCTATAAAAGCTCCAAGTTTATCTTTTTTTAATAGCTGAGTAATGCTACTTCATTGTATAAAAATACCACATGTTTTTTTTTATCCAATCCTCAGTTGATGGGCATTTGGGTTGTTTCCAAGATTTAGCTTTGACAAACTGTGCTGCTATAAATGTGTGGACAGAAATCAGTTCTGGTCCATTTAGTGTGATGTTGGCTATTGATTTTGTCATTGATGACTTTTATCAGGTTGAGATAAAGATAATCTATTCCAATCTTCTTTAGGGTTTTATCATGAATGAACGTAGCACTCTGTCAAAAGCTTTTTCTGCACCTATTGAGATAATCACATGATTTTTGTCTTTGATGTGGTGTATTACATGCATAGGATAGCATATATTGAAGCATCCCTGCATTCCTGGAAAGTATCCCACTTGGTTGTGATGTATAATCTTCTTGATGCTTTGCTCCATTCTGTTTGCTACTATTTTATTGAGGATTCTTGCATCTATGTTCATTAGGGAGATTGGTCTGTAGTTTTCTTTTTTGGTTGGGTCTTTCTTGTGTTTTGGTATCAGAATAATACTTGCCTCCAGGAATGAGTTTTGGCGAATTGCTTCTTTTTGATGTCACTGAAGAGTTTAAGAAAGTTGGCATTAAATCTTTAAATTTCTTGCATATACTTTAATGGTTGTCTTTAATCATTTTGTTATTGAGCCATATGTCTTCCTTATGTATTTTGAATATTAAACCTTTGTCAAATATATAATAGATTCTCTATTTCTGTGAGTTATCACTGTTATTGTGAGTTGAGAAAACTTAAAATCCACTTTTATAGCAATATTCAAGTATATTTTATTATTAACTTTAGTAACTATATTGTATATGCCTGATGACCTTTTCTGGTTTGTAAGAGCAGTAATAGTGAACCTATGATATACATGTTGCAGCAGGCACACAAAACCCTGTCAACACAAGAGGCAAATTGTCCTAACAGCCAAACATTGAATAACAGTTTAGCTTGCTCTAAACTGTCAGTATTCAGGTTTAATTGTAGTATTGGCACTTTATGGCAGGTGGCTTTTGCACTGCAGTTTGGACATTTAGTGTATAAAGGTTTGTTATCACTATTGTAGAGGATCATTTGCACATGATGAGTCTTTTAATGCTTTTAGGATTCTGTTTTTGTCTTTGGGCAGTTTGATTATAAACTGTGCTAGTGTGGTTCTCATTGACTTTATCATACTTAAGAATTAAGTTTCTTTTCTTAAAATTTAAAAGTTTTAAGACATTCACTTAAGTATTCTTTACTTTTCTCTCTTGTTCTTATTTGAAAGTCTTATAATTTGTTTTGTTATTCTTGGTGGTATCGCATATTTCCTTTAGACTCCATCCATTTTCCATTTAAATATATCTTTGAGTTGGCTTTTTCTTCCGGTTGCTTAAATTTATAGAACCTTTCTCCTAAAGTTTTAATTTCATCTGCTTTGTTGAATAGGCAACTTGCAACATCCAGCTGAACTCAATCAGGGTGGTACTAGGTATGGAAGATGTACCTGAAGAACGTTACCAACACATCAAAGGAGAACTAGAGGGGAAGATGGTGTGCTGTTGAGTCTCCTGGAGCAGCCTATTTTGCTGATTTTCCTGATATAGACTCACATGTTCTCACCACTGGAAGATCTCAGATCATCACTGTCACTGGGGATGGCTGTGATTTTTTGAGGGCAGCTATGGCTTTACCTTGAGTGTTGCATCCTGGCTCAGTGCCTAGCCCTCAGCCCGCTGGAACAGATCCTTCATATCACTGGTGCAGATTTTCTAGCTTCCACCACTGACCTGTGGGCTTTCCCAGTGCATATCTGTGATGCAGACTTGCAAGAGACACTATTGTGGGATTTAGGCCACCAAGTTGAACTCTGAGTTTCTAATACTTGGATAGATCTTGTACACTGTTTTGCATCTAACTTTTTTAGTGAACCATATAAAATAATGCTAACAATTGTGTGTCCTATATTAATTCTTTTCCCTTGGACTATTCCCTTGAAAACTCTCACTACAACAACAGCGACCATAGCTCAAATTTTTAATGTGATTTATTTTACTATTTATATTCATTATATTGTCCGTTCATTGTTTTTCAAAATTACTGATCAGTATTTTAATTTCAATTTGCTTTTCCTTCATAATGTAGTCTTTTTTAAAATTTAAAGTTACTATTTCACTACTTTCCTTTGAATATTCTAAAAAGTCTTATGTTGAAGTCTTGATTAGTATTTTTTTTCATTAGAACATGTTTGCAGTACATAATGAGAAATTTTATCATGGGAAAATGGTACATGTATATAATACATCTTCATTTTTTCCTCTATCACTCCCTCCTTGCTCCTTCTAACTTTTAGTCCCTTTTTCATTTGTAAAAAATTCTGTTTCATTCCTCCTCCCAATTAGGAGAGAGCGGAGAAAGGGCATGGAAAAAGGATTTAAGAAAAAGATTTGATTAGGTTTGTTGTATGCGTGTGCGTGTGTGTGTGTGTTTCTGGGACCAGGGACTGAACTCAGGCCCTTGTGCTTGCCAAGCAAGAGCTTACACTACTGAGCTATTTTCCACACCCCCTGATTAGGTTTTTAATAAAATTCATTTTCTATGAAATGAGATGATGCTATAGCACATAATGTGTTGTATTGTTTCTTAACATTTGATTTCTTCATGAAGCCTAGTATTTCTGTTTAATCTAGTTTGTCTATGCTTCTTGCTCTAAGTTATCTCCACTAACTCCTATGTTCTTAGACTAGTTTTCATAGTTCATGCTTAGTGATTATACTGGGGATAAAAAAAACCTAACTGTTGATGCAGTAAATTAGTTACCAGGTACAATAGCTATTTTTGAATTTAATGTCATATATAAGTACAAGTTGTTTTCCTTTTCTATTTTTTTGTTATTAATTTGTTTTATATTAAGTTAAATTTGGAATTTTTATTTTTTTTAATTTTAAAAAATTCATTTCAATGAGAAAAAATGGCAATGAAAGTTTTAAAACAGGTTAGTGGCATGAAGAGAAAGTATATATATATATATATATATATATATATTATAATATATATATATTTTCTTTCTTTCTCTCTTTTTTTCATAACAAAATGGTCAGGGGCTACAAGGATAACCAATATTTTAGCCCTAGCCCTTCAAGGTCAGTGAGGTGAGGCCACAGAGGAAAGGGTGTGCCTAAGGAGAGTCACCCAAAGAGAAAAAATTCTGTCAGGCTTTCACAGAGAACAAATTGGTCAAGCAATGGCCGTGACACATCCAGATGGCTGACACTGACAAAAATCTAAAAGGTGCTATGCATGGTTTCAGGGTAAAACCTGAGGAGATTTTACTGACCTTGTCAGATACAAAAGTTACATTTTTAGTTATATAAGTCTTGCTTTACCTTGGTCTTAATCATCCGGCAGAAATTATTTATGTAAAAAAAAAAAATAGTAAAAGTGACACAGAATTTCACAACCAGGTAATAGGATAAAAAAAAAAAAAAAGACAAACTTGAAGGCTTCGTATGTAAGTGGATGTAACTAGAAGCTATTCTGATAAGTTAAATAAACCAGACCCACATGTATAAATACTGTATTGTCTCCTTAGTGTAAATAAAAGAAGATATAAAACCTGAAAGATATAACAGATATGATAAAATGGAAAGAAACAAACTTAAGGATTAAACAGTGAAGAGGAGAGAAAGGCGAAATGATAGGAAAGAAGGTAAGGGGAAAACCATGAAAGTAAATATAAAGGATGGCTGAGGTGCTCATTCTAAGAATTGTCATTGTTGTTTTGAAAATAGCATTTAATGTATAGAATTTTTATCTTGACTATGTATGCTGATATCTGTGATCTAAGCAACTTCTGGAGGATAGCAATATGTAATACAAAAGCGATGCTTGGATATGTGCTATCTTGAACCTCTAAATATGTACCATTCCTAATGTCATATCAATTACTCTTTAAAATAAAGTTTTAAAGAAGATAATAAAAGAAAAAAAGGGAGACAACAAAAATTTAAGATTTCTTCAAAGCAAGTGGTAACATTCAATCATATGTCCAACCTTACATAACTTTATCTATTAATCTGAACAACAGATTTGACGATAAAAATTAATAATATATCAACCACTGTTAATCAGCTATTCTTGTTCTGAAAATCTGTAACATATGTATTGGTGTATGTTACACTGTTTCTGTCTTTGTTTATGATATTTGTGTTTGCTTTTGTTTTTACTCTTCAAAATAAAATAAAATAATAAAATAAAACAAATAAACAATGGTTGTTACACTCCATACTGTTAACTTCAATGTAGTTGTTCATATTACCAGATATAGGTATATAAAATTGACCAAACAAGTAAGCAATAACTGTTATTTTCAATAAATCAATAGAAATTAGTAGGACAACTATCTTAGCTATATATATTGTGTGTGTATATATCTTCCCTCCTTCCTTTTTTTCTTCTTTTCCCACCCCAATTGTTCTTTCCCTTTGAATGTTTTTTCTCTTTGACAATAACTATTGTAACTTTTAGACTGATTTTATTTACTCTTTCAGTTTCCTACACAAGGGAGACAGTACAACATTTTACATATATGGATCTAATTTATTTCATTTATGAGTATGGTTTCTAGTTTTATAGCTTAGTAATACTCCATTGTCTAAAAAAAAATCAGAAACCCAAAATTCAAAGACCTAATCCAAAAATGGGCATCTGTGATGAACACACAACTCAGAGAAATACAAATGACCTACAAATATATGAAGAAATGTTCCACATTATTGGTTGTTTGAGAAATGCAAGTTAAGACATCACAGTTAGTTTTCAGGATGATCAGGATTATGAAGTGCAAAAGTAATATAATCCCTCTTCTACTCCTCTTTGCTGTCAATTCACCAATGAGCCACACTATTTTTCATTACAGAAATACTAAATGTTTTATTGAATGCCTTAATCTCTTTACTTCCCACATCTTATTTTCAAATGCTACTATTTTTATATTGTCAAGATTCTTAAGCTTACATTCTACATATTTATAATTATTTATCACCATTTTAAACTTTAATTCTCCAATGAAGTGAGTTAAATAATCACTACTTGACAATTTTCAGTGGCCTCTCCCTACATCTTTTTATTGGCTGGAGATTATGTGGCAGATTTTCTGTGAGAGCTTATGGGGGCCTTAATTTCATTCACAGTATGTGATTATGCATATATCTCAATATGTTGTTAACACAATATACCAACTCTTAGATTATGTACATTTTAGGCATAAATTCTTTCAATTAATTTCTAAGTTTTAAGTTCAAAATTCTGTTTTCTAAAAATGAGAAACATAATTTTGTTAAAATGTGAATATAAGCTAGGTTTTACTAAATGAAAAATGCTCATTACAAAGGAATTTCTTACTAACCAACTTGGCAATTTCTTTATAAAATGCCAATGGTTAAGGGCTCTAAATGTATTTAATATACTACCATTGTTATATTCTTCATGTTCTACTGTTAGTTCAAGTAAGGAGTGCTGCAATGAAAAGGATAGGTTAGCATTCAAAGATATCAAACGTTATTTTTCTTTCATCTTCAAGTGAGCAGTTCATATACTTAGTTGCTAATACCTTATATAGATGAATCTTAGCATTACTTTAAGCTTGACATTTATTTTTATTTTTTAACTTATGTATTCGGTTGAGGGTCTCACTACACAGCTTAGACTCACAGTAATCCTGTTGTTAGCTTCCTGGGCTGTGGGATTACAGTCGTGCATCACCACACAAGGACTCTGGCTGGCTTAGCATACCTAGAGGAAAGCCTGGCACAGCATGCAGTATTGGGGATCAAACCTGGCTCTATGCTCTTACTTAAGCAGGCAGGCTTGACATTTATAACTGTTCATTATATATTTAATATGGATGATCCTCTAGCAACTCAAACTCATTTTCCTTTCTTTTCCAAACCAGGTATTCTCCATGAGAACTATTTGTAACATTCTGTAGCCATCTTTGATTCTTCTTCTTGCTAATACCTTTCAAGCCTGCTTGTCTACCCCTAGGCCCCAAACTACCAGTTCCTAAATCTCCCATGTAAATCTTTCACTTTAAAAACTTTCATTGTTATTCTAATGCGGACTTTCATTTGGCCCAGTGTAATAATATCTTACTAATTTTTTTCCTTTTTCACTAATGGATGACAGACTACTAGAAAATAATCTTCCTAAAGCTTGTTGAATTCAACCTAGAGTCCATTTTATGCCAAGGTTTTATAAAATAAGAATTCACATATATAGATTTCTATCTTTGTTAAAAAATTTATGACATTTTTCTTTATATATGTAAGAAATGAGTTTTTAAAATGAAATATTGGGGTGAGAAGGGATGAGGAAATGCCTTTTTTTTTTTTTTGCAGAACTGGGGATGAGGAAATGTTGATCAATAGTATGAAGATACTGTTTGATAGAAACAATAAACTCTGAGGTACTATTGCACATTGTAGGTAACAATTTATTAATACGTATTTCAAGGAAATAAAAGAAATGATGTGAAACACTTTCATTACAAAGATAATGATAAATGTTTGAGGAGATAAATGTTTCATTTAAATATTATTCAATGCATATTAAGTACAGGTGATTCCATTGAGATATATACACAGTTTTTTTTTTTTTTTTTTTTTTTTTTTTTTTTTTTGTGTAGTAACACTAAAAGAACTAGTAAAAGTTGAAACATTTATACTATGCTTAGAAGCAAAAATTAACATCCTGTTTTGAAATGGTACGTTCATACATACCAAATTTTCATAAACTGTGCTTAAATGTATATGAAAATAGCAGGGGCCAGAGAGATACCTTAGTGGAATAAGTGCTTGCCTGGCAAATAAATAGTCCTGAGTTCAATCCCTGGTACCACCAAAAAAAAAAAAAAAAAAAAAAAAGCAAAATACAATCACAAAAATAATTCCAGAAAAGTATGGTAATTTATCTGATTATGGTCACAAAAGATCTGAATGTGTGAAAAGTAAATGTTGTAAAACATTTTTGTAAGAAACAAATATTACATATTTTGTGTCGAATGATTTATAAAACAAAATTTTGTAAAGTAATTATCAAACAAAATGTTGAATGCTGCCAACAGAACTGCACGGTGATTTTTTAAGAAAGACATTTTTAAAAGCTGTTAAATACTGCCATCTAGGAAACTTGTGTTATTCATGGATTAGTTGGTAAAAATGTTCAGCCAAATGAATGTAAGGAAATTGTTGGCTTTTGCCTACCGTACCAAGATCAGCCTTAAGATCTGTTGGCAGACTTAACTTTCTTGATCCTTTGACTGAAACAACAGAAAAAGGAAAAAAGGTAGTTGTTAATTATATAAAATTAAAGAGTTGTGAAGGGAATAGTATGTTTTATGATATAATTATTAATATTTTGATTATCATTACATTTAGTGACCATGTATGGAAACAATATTACTCTAATATTAGTTGGATTAATATTCAGTAGTAAATATTTAATGAGCAAAGAAATAAAAATAAGAAAATAAATAAAGTGAATATTTACATAATTTTTTTACATGTGGTGTAAGATGTAATGTCTTAATTTGGAAAAAAATTAATCTCAGACAGATGTAAGAGATAGAGATATGTCTAAGGTCATATCACAAATAATTGACTTATTTTGAACCAATTAATTTGTTTCTTCTAATGTGTATTTTCTTTTACCACTAGAAATACTATATGAAAATCTTTATATAGCAGAGTGACACAAAAGAAATAGTATTCAATTTAAAACCAGAAAAATATGCCTTGTAAGCATGTTACTACCTACTCATATAACTTTGGAAAAAATACAAATGTAAATACAAACAATTTGTAGATTGTAAATATAAATACAATACAATTTAAATGTAAATAGAAACCTAAATATACCTGTCATGTGTCATGATGTTCTACCTGTTATTATTTCATTTCAATCATTTAAAAAATTAATGCCCATTCTTAATCCATAAATCATCCCCAGCTAGTAAGCTAAACATGAAGGGTACCACTGCCAACTATAATTTGGCACATCAACCTAAGTATGAAAACAAATATAACTTTTATAATTCTTAGCAAAATAATACCATCAAGGTTAGCACAAAGTCAAACCAGACTTTAATAATCTGGGTTCATAATTAATACAAATAAAACATTTATATTAAAATATGGAAACTTAAATATATGCAATAATTGTACTTTGAAGAGGTTAACAAAATATTTCGGTAAGGTGACTTATAATTTAGGTATACTGAAGAGAGATCATTTATTTAAAATAATCTTTGCAAAAAAATCTTTAATTATGGGACAAATTCATCTCATTCTAATGGAATTGCCTTTAATGTCTTTTTAATGATTTTCATCTTTTTTGGGAGGGTACCAGGAGCTGAACTCAGGACCTTGCGCTTGCCAGGCAAGCACTGAGCTATTGCCCCAGGCCCCTTCCCTGAACCTAGATTCAATGCAGAATATGTGTATAAGACAGGTATTTTCTCATTGCTAGCTCTTTCTGATGGAAAACTCACCTCCCACATTTTAATCTGATTCTCAAGTTTGCTAATGTGTTTGGAATTTCCAGTCTTGCTAACAGTTTATCACCTATGTTTTTAACGTCCTGGAAACTTATTTTCCAACTAAAAATTAGTCTCCCTCAGATTTTATCTTTAATATGTAACTGAGGGAGGAAAAGAGAAGGACTAGGTGGTAGAATCAATTAGAGTACTTCATTAATAATAATATTAATGACAAGCCTCTTATTTATGCACAAATTATTCTTTTACAAATTTTATTTTAAAGAGAAAAATAAAGTTAAAACAAAAATAAGATATAGGAGAGTAATAATAATTAATGCATTACATATTACTATTGCATATTATCTTTAGTTACTCAGAGTACAAGATATATGCACTTTGAGAATGTTACAGGCAAATAAATACAACTAGAGACCATACTCATAAGTGAAATAAAACACACGTGTAAACATTGTGTGTCTAGTATGTTGAAAAAATGAATAAGATCCAAAATGTATAATAGATATTTTTAAATGAGAAGAAACTGTCCAACAGGAAAGGGAAATTGGGAATGGGGAAAAAGATAAAAGAAGAAAGGGAAAAGAAAAAAAAAGAAGACCACTCACACATTTGTATATACACATGCACACACACAATCAATATACTACCAATTTCTTAGTTCATTGAAAAGAAAGCTGCATATAAATTATTCCCTTTTCTCAGATGTCTTTCTCATAAAACTCTGCTCATCCTTTAAAACAGCTCAGAGATTATTTCATTTCTGAAAATAGCCCTGAACTTGGTTTGTCTTAATTTTTATAGCCCAGGAATACTACTTACTACATTTTATTGTGCTAGATTTTCAATTCTATTATTCACTAAAATCCTTACATTTTTACTTTTCCAAAGGTAGGTAGTGCATTCCCAAAACCTAATCAAGTGCTGGCAGAGTAGGTATGCAATAAATATCTGCTGAATGAATACTGAGCAGGGTAGTCAGAAAGTCTAAAAAGGCTGAGAAAATTAAGAAAACCTGTTCAAGTATTAGAGAGTAAGAAGCAGCTAGCATTACAAATGTATTTAGAATACTGCTCAGGTCTTTTTGTTTTTGTTTTTGAAACTGGATCTCATTCTCCTGTTCAGACTGGCTTTGAGCCTATTATGTAGTCCGGGCTGGCCTTGGACTTGTGGCAATCTTCCTGCCTCAGCCTCCTGAGTACCAGGATTACAGGTTTTTACACTAGATACCACAATCTTTTTGACTTAAAAGATGCCACTTTCTTGGTCTACCGGTCTTTTCTACAATGTATAAGACTGAAAAGTTGCTTTGATTAAAAGTTTTAAAAAATCAATGTATCACTTATCTGTTTGTTGATTAACTAATTGATTAGTTGTAGTAATGAGTTTTACTTTCCTAAATTAGAAACTAAAGATAAAACACTCTATACATCTGTAGATAAAGTCTAAAAATCACAGGTATCTTAGGATCACTACGCTATGTTAGAACCATGGAAAACTACACACTTCTAACTTTATTACCATTCTGCATTTTATTTTATTTATTTATTTTTTTTTAATTTTTTTTTTAAATTTTTTATTTATTTATTTTTTTCTTGTTTCAGAACCTTTGTTTATTCACTCATTTTTATGGCTGGCTCAGCCCGCCCCAAGGGCAGGGCTGGCGCAGCACGTGGTGCCGGGGATCGAACCGCAGTCCCTGAAGTTGCCCAAGCCTTCCCATGCAGGCACCCTAGACCACTGAGCCATCCCGCCAGGCCCCATTCTGCATTTTAATTTTTCTCTAGACATGGTAAATACAGCCAGGAATTAAGGCACTGGTATTAGAATTTACCCCACCATAAAAATGTTTAACCTCATGACTCTTCCTCTACTTTAAAACATATATTGTAGTTTTACTTAGCAATATTACTCAATCAACTACTACTAATGTATACTTGTTCTGTAATCACTAAGAATTATTCCTATTTAGTTTTTTATTTTTCTCTCTTGAATTATAAATTTCTAGGGCTAACTTTTTTATAACCCACTTTTAAAAACCTGTAAAACACCAAATAATGTGGTGCCAAATAACCTGGACCAAAAAAGTTAGAAGACCTTGAAGCCTGAAGATTTAGATTCAGAGAAAGTCATTATTAGCTTTGTATACTTGGGTAAGTCATAGGATTTTTCTTTTAGCCATAATTTTTCTGACCATATAATATGACAACAATATCCCTTGGCAGTACTGTTTTAGGAATTATACAATAAACATGAAAAAATACTTTGTTTGCTATATTTACATATTATAATTTTAGCAAACAAAGGTTAAAAATTCAAAATGTGATAATAATATTGGGTAGCTGAAACTCAAGTGGTGAACTGTTTTGCTTTGATGTTTTGTGCAAAGTATATTTCTTATTTCTTTTGAATTTATTTACTAAACCATTGCCTCTTTTTACTTTCTCATGATTCATATGTCATAAAATTTAGCTTTCTAATTAGATATAACTAAATTGGAATTCTATCTCTACTCACTTGAATGCTCTGAGCTTTAGCTTTCTCTCCAGAAAAAATTATCTCCTGGGGCACAGTATTATATGAGGGAAAAACTGTACTATTTGTAAAATTTTAACAGTTATTTTATCTTCATTGGCTACTGACTTTAGCCAATGTCTGTAACAATAACTCTTTGGAATTGTAAATATAGCTATATTCATTTTCAATAAATGCCTAATTATTAAAGAGGCTCTGTTAGGGGCCGGGGAGATAGCTCCATGGCACAAGCACCTGTCTGGCAAGTGCAAGGTCCTGAGTTCAAACCCCAGTTCTGTAAAAAAAAAAAAAAAAAAAAAAGGTCTGTTGGGTTCTTATAAACAACATAAAATGTCACTAACTCCATAAAACTGATTATTGATTATAGATCCTTCCAAAGATGAAACTTATGGTGCAAAGTCCATGATCAGCATGGTTGTTGCTGATAATAGAAAAAACCTCATTAACTAGGAGAAATTATGAAGAATTTTATAAAATTTCATTACTTTGACTTTTGAGTTTTTCTCTGAATTCACTGTACATCCTCATTATTTTCTCTAAGCTTGATGAAATCATGCAAGTTTAAACAAACAAAAACTCTATCAAAACTCTGTGGAACATTTAAAAATCTTTCACAAAAGCCTTAAGAATTTTATGTTCATATATCATAAAATAAGTGTCTCTGGAAATATTAATTGCTGTAGGGAAATATGACTTCATTTACTATGAGATATCTATATTTTGAGCATAACCAATGCAAATAAATTGTTGAGACAAACCATGAAGCTTAGAAGGTTTCCAAGATATGAATATTTTGTTTATTCATAAAAGAGACTTTCACCTTCACCTGGCAAGTGGTGCACTTGATTCCTCTGTCTCACCCCTGGTATTTCATTTCTATAAAAGCCTGGTGCTGCCTCAGGAGTTCTGGTGGCAAGCCCTAAAGGGAGGGAATACAAAACTATTGGCATGTAATTTCTTAGTCCAAGTGAACCAGGAATTTTACCTTAAAGGTAAACATTTTAATAACGATACAGAAAAGAATGTATTTTGTCTTCATATTGAATAAATGAAAGGACTTCTATAGCAGAGGAAGGAAAAACAGAGATTCTTGAGGGATATATTAATGGGATTTTAGGCATATAACACTTCCCACAGCAAGGATTCAAAACATGATTTAAGGTCCAACAGAAGAGTAAGCCTCAGTACAAAAGAGTTGGATCCTCCTTGTCAATATTTTGAAACATTAGCCTCTATGATATTTAAGTATACATCTTTAAGAAAGTTAAATATTTATGTCATCTCAGCCGTCACTTGAACTTGGTAACATAAGTATGTTGTAGGTAACATTCTGAGAGGATTATGAAGACAAATTGTAATCCTGATGCTAACCTACATAAACATAGTCTTTGTACAAAAAAAATTCCACTATCTTAGGCCAGCCAAATAGCTCAGCAGATCAAAGCACCTGTAAGCATGAGCATGAGCCAGGGGTTCAATGCCTGGTCCTGCTGTGCTGGCCCTGCTTCCAGGTCAGGCTGAGATGGTAACTGAAACTGGGTATGGTGGCATGTGCCTATAATCCAAGCTCTTGGGAGGCTGTAAACAGGTCGGTCACTATACGTCTGATCTAGTAGTGAGACCCTGAACACTCTACAGATCTTTCCCTAACATATCAAAACAACAACAACCCCCCCCCAAAAAAAAAAAACATGGTCTTTGGTGCAGAGGATTAGAAAGGCACAGTTCCTGTGAATGTACAATGGAAGGTTTGATGTTGTAGCAAATCTCTATTCAAAAAAGGGGCTGTTTTATTTAGGAAATTTAAATCTGTGCTAGCTAAATGTTAATACTTACTCACCTTCTTAGAAGGTGACTCTGTAGAGGATATAAATTGCACAACTTTAACAGATGAATAAAAAAACAGTGCATAGCTCAAAAAAGTATTGACTTTTATAATTACTAGTATATGTTTATTTTTTCAGGTATAAGCTTTTGTGATAAAATGTATTTATTTTTCATTAATCCTCAGTAAACAGCATAATGTACAATTGTAGAAAATAAAGATTATTTGTTGAATAGTTGAGTAAATGAAGAAATAACATGAACATATATTATCCTGAAAGCTGAGTATATTAGCATGTTGATTGGCTCACTGGCTTATTCAACCCCCTGTTTCTATTCTATACTTTCTCATTATATTTAAGGAAGAATTTAGTAGTCTGAACCATCTTCATTCCACATTCCAAGAGTCTGAGGTCCAAATAAAAAATCAGAGATTTAAAATGATTTCTGGTTCCTAGCTTTTCTAATTCCTGATGTCTTATTCAGAAATACTGTACCAATATTTTTACCTCATTTTTTCACCTATTTTTAAAAATGAGTAGAATATATTTGTTGAGGGAAAGAAAGCTTCTGTCTGAGAAAAGGACAGGAGGGGGCCCACAGCAGGTTACATCTAGTCAATATTTTGAATATAAAGAAGAAATAAAACTGTTATTTTACTGGTGACATAATTGGATACATAGATAATCCAAAAGAATTTACAAGCTAGTAGAATCAACATTTAGGAAGTTTGCTGAGTATAAACTCAATTTGCAAAAAATTAATAGCATTTTCATATTCTCACCATGAACAATAAGAAAAAATGTAAAATACAACAATGGGTGAAAAACCAAATATAGAGGGATAAATATAATCAAAGATGTTCATGACTTCTACAAAGAAAACTCAAAACATTACTGAGCTGAAGTACACATATACAATATGTGATACTCAGTGGAGTATTACTCAGTTATAAAAAAGATAAAATTGAGGCTTTTATAGATAAGTGGATGAAATTAGAGACTGTATTGGTAAGTGAAATAAATTAGATGCACATGTGCAAACAGTATTGTCTCACTAGTATGAGAATTTGAGAGTAAATAAAATCTGAAAGTTATAACAGATATTGTAAAAGGGAATCTGTCTACTGGAAAGGAAAAATGCTGGGATAAGGAAAAGGACAAAAGAAAGAAGGAAAACAGATACATTTATGTATATATACAAGGTAGTTTGGATAATTTTACTGCTGATTTTGGCTGGTCTATTGAAAAAGGACAGGTTAATGATTAATTTTTTATTTTTTATTATTTTTGTCTTTTTGATTCTTAAAAACTTTTTTAAACTAAATTTTGGATTTTTTTTTTTTTTTGCGGGACCAGGGTTCAAACTCACGACCTTGCACTTGCCAGGCAGGCACTTGTGCCTCGGAGCTATCTCCCCAGCCCCTAAATTTTAGATTTATATTTGGTAACCTAAACAGTTAATTTGAAGGTAACATTATGTGATATAATAACCATTGTCCAATTCCTACTACTTTGTTTAATGAAATTTTGTTTATCTTTTTTTTACCATTTTGTATTCTCTCTCTCTTTCTCTCTCTCTCTCGCTCTCTCTCGCTCGCTCGCTCGCTCTCTCTTTCTTTGTATTTTAGAGAACAGTCTACAGGATGCTCAGGGTCTCTCTACTAGATCAGACTTGTAATGATCTGCCTGTTTACAGCCTCCCAAGAGCTGGTATTACAGGTGAGCAACACCATGACCAGTCTCAGTTACTGTGTCAGCATGCCTTGGGGGTGGGGCTGGCACAGCAGGCTTGGGGATTGAATCCCTGGCCCATGTTCTTGCTTGCAGGTGCTTTAATCTGCTGAGTTATTTGGCCAGCCCTTACCATTTTGTATTCTTTAAAAAAATGTGTGATGTAAAGGGAAAATTCGGCATGGTTGAATATGTAATTTATGTCCAACTGATCTACAGATCACATAAAGTTGCAATCAATATCTTCAAATGTTTTATATGTGAATTGATAATTTTTCTCAGTTATATGGATATACAAAAACCTAAAGTAGCTATAATAATGTTGAAAGAGAATCACAAAAACAAAACGATGAAGAAACTACACTCAGACAAAAAATTTATACACAAGAAAATTAAAACAGTATTGTTTAATAAATTATGATAAACAGTGGAATGGCACATATAGTCATTAAATGCATGGACACATACATTCCATACACATAATAAATACCATTAATTTATGACAAATGTTCCACTTTGCAATGAGGGAAATAGTAGTTACTTTTAACTGGTACTTATCAATTACTTTGGCTTCTTCCTTATATTATATATATATAAACAAATTCAAAGTGAAAATTTAACTTAAATATAAGAGGTTAAACAATAGGTTTCCAGAAGATACTACAGAAATAGAGTCTAATGATTAGTGAAAAGATTTCCTTTATTTAAAACATTAAGACCGTTAACAATAAAATGAGATCGATGAATTGAATGAGCATTAAGAGAACCTCCAACAGAAAACTACTAGACACACACACACACACACACACACACACACACACACACACACGATTCCTATTTTTTAAAAAAGTAAGAAAATTTGGCAACACATTATTCAGTTAAATATAAGAGAAGATATCAATAGCCAAAATCCTTCAGAAATTCACTAAGATCATTAGACATCAGGAAATAATGCAATTCAACTTAATTCCAGAGTGAGATATTTTAAAATACACATTAGAATGACTACACTTTTAAAAATACTAGAATATTAAACACTGGCAAGTATATGGGAAGAACATATTTACTAAGCAGAAAATTTTCATGCTTTATATCTCCAAAATTCTACTCCTAGATACATACACATAAGCAAAATCAGTTTATGGCTGCATTAAAAATGTACAAGTATGATTGTATCAGCTTTATTTGTATAGCCTCAAACTGAAAATGACCTAAATACCCAACAATATAAATTGCACAAAGCTGAGATATATTCACATAATGGAATATTATACAGCAATGTATAACACACAACATAGGTGCTTATTACATATATATGTATATATACACATGCATATGTATATATTAATACAATGGTGAATAAATTAAGAAAGAGGAAAAAGAAATACGATTTCATTTACATGAGAGTCTCGCAATACTAGCTTATGATAATAAGTTCCTAAATTTTGCGATATGATAACAAATATCTTTGCAGAGGTTAGTGTCTAAGAAGTGTACAAGGGAGGTTTCTGAGATTTTATCTGGTATTATTTTATGGTATGTTCATCTGTAAAACTAATTCAGCTAAACTTATAGGACGTGTTTACTTGAGATTTTTATATTATACATGAGTAAAAAATAACCAAAAGAGTATTTGAGAATATTCTAAATGAGAGAAATAAGAGTTGCTGCAGCAATAATTAACAAGGTGTCATTGAAGTCATTGAAATAAAAGATAAACAATATAAAATAAACAACTACAACTAATGATAAAGCTGTGCCTTAAAATGTAAATATATTTGACATATCTTTACATGTACAAACATTTTAAAAAATGATAACTGATAATTGCATATTATTGCTAAGATACAAATCTTTCAAATTTTAAGAGCAACAATTTGGAAGTAAATATTAAAATTAGATAAGCATAGATTCTTTTACTCAGAAATTCTAATTTCAGGAATTTATCTCATATAGGTACTTAAATATAGTTAAAATGAGGTATGAGCCCAGGCTTACAATAACAGAAGATCGATAGTGAAGTGAACAGATCAACCAAGTTAAAATATGTATGTATAATTTAAAATCATGTAACTATAAAAATGCAGAAGTTCTTAGTATAATGAAACAGAAGGACAATTTATACTGTAAAGTGAGACAAATACACTATAGCAGAGTGAATAAAAGAAGTTAAATAGACTATTTTCTTAGTTTGTTTACAAAAGCAAATAGCCTAGAAAAATAAATAAGAAGCTAATAATGGCCTTACTTTTTAGGAGGAAAGAAATAATATGTATGGAGATAATGGGGAAGATAGTTGTCTATGAAGACAATAACATGCACTGTATTAATTCTTGTGGCCGTCCTACTAATCTGTTTTGAAACTATCTTTTTTTTTTTTTTTTGGTATTTTGTGCAGGCTCTCACTATGCAGCTTGAACTCATAGTGATCCTCCTATTTGCAGCTTCCCAAAAGCTGGGATTATAGTGCACGCCACCATGCCCAGATGTGGTTGCTGGCTCAGCATGCCTGGGGACAGGACCAGCAGGGTAGTCACATAGTTTGATTTTTGTCACTCAGTATAAAAGTTCCAAAATGGTCCAACAGAATGGTAATATTAGCTCCTGTATCTATATTATGTATTCTTTACTAATTTAGTTCTAGTCACTAATAATGAAAGATTTTTATTTGATATTTATTAGGCATTATTAATTTTTTCTGCAAAATAACCTTTTAAAAAAGCCTTTACGAGGCTGAGGAGATAGCTCAAGGGCTTAATTAAGTGCCTACTTAGCAAGTGCAAGACCCTGAATTTGATTGCACTCAGGCTTCTGATTTTAATTTCACTTGGGGTCAGAAATACTTTCAGCCAGGTGTGCTAGCACACATCTATAATTCCAGCACTTGGGAGTCTGAGGAATAAGGATTAGCCCTGAGTTTGAGGTCAGCCTGGGCTACATAGGTAGTTCAAGGACAGCAAGACCCTGTCTCAAAAAAAGAGGTGTTTTTAAAATCATTTACAGTAATACAAACCTTATACTACTTGAAATGAAAAGTTCAACAGCAAATCTGATCAGCATTTGTAATTTTGCTCCATAGCCAACCCCAAAATCTGACTTACATAGATCTGTATGGAGGAGAGCCCATCATGCTCTGTATCTACTAGGAACACTAAAGAGTGATACTTCAGTCTAAGTGATGCCCTGGTCTAGACAAAACATGTATAGTATTTGTGTTAGTGCACTAAAACATTTATCATTATCCTTTTTTTTTCTGTTTTATTTGTGTAAAATATTATAACCATGGCACCAACGAAATTTAATGATAGTAATAATAAAGCTAAGAGCCAAACTATGACATGATACAGTTAAAAAAGAAATCATTGTGGAATTTGTTAACGTCCTAGAAAACTGATTTATTTTATTTTTTTTCTGGAAAAATGAATTTATAAATGTAAAATTTTGGGCTTCAGAACCAATTGTTTGGTTTTCCATTAATTATTAAAAATATACTCATTTCTCAAACTTTTTGGTGTTAGGACATGAATTTGGGATGAGTTGAGTTCGGCAACAATAGGTCACTACATTTCTACTCATTTCTCAAATTAGATTTGTTTATGGATAAATTTAAATTTCATGAGATGAAATATAAATATTCAGACTATGAATTTCATATCATCAGAATTATAAAATAAAGCAATAATTACAGAAGTGAATCACGAGAAGTTTGAAAAATGCCATTCATGTTTACCTGAGGTGGGAGATTTACAACGTTCAAGTTCTAGTGGAACTGGACTGTCATTCAGCTCAGTCAAACCTGAAAATATAATGATGTAAAACAGATAATTAAACCCAGATGCTAGAAAGATATAAAAGCCCTTCATTATTTTCAAATGAGTTAGCTACTTAAAGAAAAGATGTAATTTTATCAGATAATGGACCAAGAATAATGAGTAATATGAGTTTTAAAGATACAATGAAATGCTCTACTTTAGGAGAAAAGGTTATTGCTTTTAAAAGATCTTTGAAGAGATGCCCAATCCCCAGTACTACGAAAAAGAAATGCTAAGTTTTAAATTTCATATTTATGAAAGTGCAGTATTACTTAGAAAGTGACTTATACAATCGTATAAAATTATTTATTTATTTATTTATTTTTTGGTGGGACTGGGGTTCAAACTCACGACCTTGCACTTGCCAGGCAGGCACTTGTGCCACGGAGCTATCTCCCCAGCCCCTAACTTATTTATTTATTGAGACCAGATCTCACTATATAGTTCAGACTAGCCTTGAACTCACTATACAGCTTAACAGGCCTCAAACTCCCAGAAATCCTAACTTCTTAGTCTCCCAATTGGTATTACAGTTATATATCACCATTCCTGAATATAATTCTTTCTTACAAAAGGCAGTTCGTTCCTTCCTTCCTTCCTTCCTTCCTTCCTTCCTTCCTTCCTTCCTTCTTTCCTTCCTTCCTTCCTTTCCTCCCTGTACCAAGGATTGAACTCAGGACCTTGTGCTTGCCAGGCAAGTGTTTATGCCACTGAACTATCTCCCATGCCCCACTACATTTATTTCTAATGAAAAATCAGAGATTTCTAACTTCTTACTTTCCAGTCTACAATTTGTGTTTGTAAACAAATCTAGATTTTTTTAGCTTATTTCCTGTGGTTCTCTCCCTCTCCCTCTCCCTCTCCTTCTCCTTCTCCCTCTCCGTCTCCGTCTCCGTCTCCTTCTCCCTCTCTCTCTCTCTTTTAAGAAACTGAACATTGAACTCAGGCCCTTGCTCTTGCCAGGCAAAAGCTTATGCTACTGAGCTACCTCCCCAGCCCCTTGTTTTCTGCATTGTGCTTCTATCATCACAGTGTATATATTTCATGACTTTCCTGACAAATACAAGTACTAGTGCAGTTGTCACTATCTACAAATCAGCACTCCTTTGTATTTACATGAACTTGGATCGTATAGCATTCTAAGCACCAGGGTATTACTTGGGGCTACAAACCTGTTCTGCATATTGCTGTATTAGAAGCAATTGCATTTTTTAATTATCACTTTTTACAAAAGTTAATACATTGCACAATGTTATCTTAATCATACTTGTTCAGAGTACAAGATGCCGACATGATTTCTTGTCTAAACATCCTTAATACAGATTTATCTTTTCATTGCACAAACAGAAAGTAGCTGTATATTGTAATGCAAGGATGTCTTTTCTATCTAAACTTAGAAGATATATAGTAAAAATATGAGATAAAAATCTTTGCACCTCCTTAAAATCTTCTGGGACAACCATGTAATCTGTCACTGTTTGACACATGTAGCATAAAATAGTACAGATTACCATATCCTATATTACTCTACCTGAATATTTTAATCATTGCATAAAACTTTGTATATCAATTACAGGCCACTGTTTGCTCTATTTTTTTACTTCACTGAAAATTTTCAAACTTTTAATTCTCATTCAACCATTAAATTTCTGTTTATGATCATAAAACACTTATAATTTACTAATCAGTATTAGTACTAATCTGGAAGTAGATATTCATCAATCTATCGATCTGGAATATATTTTGACCCTAGACACATAGACTGAATTGGAAAAAACAACAACCAAATAAGCAATAAATATTAATCTATGGAGATGCTATGGGAACACTGTAGGCAATCCCTGAAAGTTTTTCTTTATAAAATTTATAATGAGGAAAGAGAACAGCAAGTGAGAAAAAACCAATTAGAAACAGCAAGCTAGAAAGGGGACTTTTTGAACTAGAAACAGTAAGTAACTTGGACCAATACACAGGAGTAGGTACAGAGAAGAACTTGAATGACAGCATTTAGTTACTAGGACCGTTTAATGACGGGAAATGGTAAAGGTTTACAGATCTTATAAAGACTTTGACTATCTCAATAGTGAGTCAGTTTATCAAATTATTGAATGTGTCATGTTCCCTTTTTTGTTGTAACAGTAATTGTCTCTTTCACAAGTAACAATTCTATTCTATGAGAGAAGTCATATTATTATATTGATTGTGTAGATCAGAAAACAGAGGTAATGGCTATTCTACAAACTCAGGATTATATAACCAAGAAGTAGGAGAGTTTATGTCTTATCATTGCAATATATTTAATAGGCATGGTACAAAGTAAAATACATGTTAAGGTTACAGCAAAAATTTAAAATAAAAATTCTGTGATTAAAGAGCTAAGCTTCATTTACCTAGAAAATACTGCATTTTCTATTTGTGTACTTTTGGTTGAAATGTTTATTTTCCCTAGCAATTTCTGAATTCACCTACTTTTTTCTTCAACACAAAATTAGTAACAGCAAATCTATTTTCATGCGACAATTTAAAATATATCCAATCCACATAGTAAAAATTTTACACTCATCATTCAATATTATATAATTATTTGAAACAATATATAAAATGCATGTTTTTCTGGCTATAGAGCTAATCTTTGTCACTATAAAACTTATGAAAAGTGAAAGGGGATTTTAAAATTACATAATTTTAGGGGCTTTCAGGTTAGCTCAGTGGTTAAAGCGCCTGCACAAGCAATCCCAGTCAGGCACAGGGGCTGGTGGTTTGATCCCCATACTCAACCTTAAGGCAACCTGAGCCAGTCCCCCACAAAAAGCCTTTTAAAAATTACATAATTTCATCATAGTTTGGGGGTATTTTCCTTCTTTTGTGATTATTTTTAATTCAATGAAGTATCATATTTGTATTTTTCCATATAGGATCATCTTAAAATTAACTTTATTGCCACTAACATGTTATAAAACCATTATAAAGCTACATTTTCTTTTTTTTGTTTCCTCTTTTTTTTTTTTTTTTGTCTTTTTAAGACAGGGTCTCGCTATGCAGTTCAGGCTGGCCTTGAGCTCACTTTTGTAGCCCAGGCTGATCTCGAACTCGTACCAATCCTCCTGCCTCAGCCTCCCAAGTGCTGGGATTACAGGTGTGAGCCACCACGCCCGGCTAAAGCTACATTTTCTACTCAACGTTCTTACATTACAAAACATTAAGTGTCTCCCAATCTTTATAATAGTGTTATGTTGTAGTAATTGTGTGAAAAAGTCTTTGGCTTCTTTTAAACAGTACTGGTGATTCCAATTTAGGTTCATCACACTGAACTATACCCCAATCCCGAGCTCACTTTTATTTTATTTTTTAAGCTTATTATGTATGTATGTATGTATGTATGTATGTATGCATGCATGCATGCATGCATGCAGGGTCTTGTAGTGATCCTCCTGACCCTGCTTCCCTAGTGCTGGGATTACAGCCCTGTGACACTACACCCAGACTCCATGAACCACTCAGTATGCCTGGGGCCGTGGCCAGTGCATCATGCAGTGCCAGGGATCAAACTCTGGTCCCTGTGCTTACCTAAGGAAGTGCTTAGTCCACTGAGCTATATCACCGGCCTTTGCTTTTCATTTTTTTGAGACAGCATCTTACTAAATTGCTAAATTGTCCAGACTAGAGAGAAACTTCTCTCACATCAGGATCCCAAAGTGCTGAGATTTACAGCCTATATGTCAACATAGCTAACTTTTTTTCTTTTTCATGGAAGGCTCAACCCTCCCTGGGGGTGGGGCTGGGTGGCACATGGTACCAGGGATTGACATGTGGTGCCTGCTCTTTGCCTAAGCTTGCCTAAGTGGCTTAGGCCACTGAGCTATCTCATCGACACCTAACTTTTTTTTGCTGTGGTTTATGCATTTATATTTTGCTATGAAATATATCTAATTTTTCCATGAATAGTATGACAGGATGTATATTTCATATTCTCACCAGGAAGTTATGAGATTTCTTGTTACTGGACAGTCTCATCAATATTCAGCATTACCCATCTTAAAAACCTTAGTTCTTTCAGTTATGGTATCTTCCTATAATTTAAAATTTCCCTCATTTAATTCACAGTTGAAATCTCCTACATGTTTATGTACTATTTAGATGTTTTTCTGATGTTCCTATTCAAGTATTTGGCTAATTTGTATTTTGTTGGGTAACTTAAATTTTGGCTATATAGTTGCAATAATTTTAAAATACATTTTAGGTAGGAGACCTTTATGAGAAATAGATACTAAGAATATTTTGAGCATGTGATTTTTCTTTCTTTAATGGTATATTTTGATGATCCGAAATTTAAGTGAAGGGCAACTTATCATTTTTTGATTTTCTTGTGATTTCATTTTTATTGCTAAGTAATCATTGTCAATATCTGGTTATGAAATTAAATAATGTTATTCCATATTGTCCTCTAGAATCTTTCTAAGTTTTACCTTGATTTTTAGGTCTATCCCTTATGAAAAGGTAATTTTTCTTATACCATGAGGTTGAGATTGTGGTCCATTTTGCTATTTTCCATTTGTTTTCCCACCATAACAAGTGCTTGCCCATTTATTAAATGATTATTAGAAGTTTTATTCATTGTTTTATGAATGATAAAACAATGGGTCTATTTCAGGACTTTGTATTCTCTAGTCACTGATTTATTAATTTTTCTAGTAGCTCATTCTATGATTAATGTAGTTTTATAGCATCTCTTAAAGTCATGCAGAGAAATATTTCAAGTTTTCTCTTGTATGAGAAGCATTTTATAAGTTACTATTTCCTTTGCATTTCCTTATTAACTTTAAAATAACTTTATAAATTTCTCTGAAATATATGCCAGAGTTTATATATGATAAACATCTTTTAAAAATTGAGTCTTCCAATCATTAATTATTATATTTCCCCTCATTTAAATTATATCCTAAAGTTTTGCCTTTACAAAATTTTGTAGACTTCAAAATGAAGGTCTTATATGTAGAATTGTTTTTTTCCTATTTCCTTTTTGCTCTCCTGGCTGGGCTTTTATGCACTGTTGCAAGTAGTATACTCCAATTTTTTTTTTTTTTTGTCTTTTTTGAGACAGGGTCTCAGTATGCAGTTGAGGCTGGCCTTGAGCTCACTTTTGTAGCCCAGGCTAGTCTCAAACTCGCACCGATCCTCCTGCCTCAGCCTCCCAAGTGCTGGGATTACAGGCGTGCGCCACCACGCCCGGCAGTATACTCCAATTTTAATGACCTGTTCAATTTTATTGGCTTCCTTTGAGTTTATCAGGTATTATTTTGTGTATTTTCTGTCTTACAAGGTACACATACGTCACTGTATCTTTCTAGTTTATACATAATTGTGATAAAATGTCCCTCTATGTTGCTAGCAAATATTTCTCCTTTAAAGAGTATTTCATCTGTTGTTGTTTACTATTTGCAAGATTATTAAAAAATATTTATTTATGGTACTCGGGATTTAACCCAGGGCCATAGCATTCTAGGCAAGCAGTCTACCACTCAACTACATCTCCAACTATATTTGTACACTTTTGCTGTCCTTCTACTTTCAATTTACTTATATTTTTGAAACTAAAATGTCAAGTTGTAGAGATTAGAAACTAGCATCTTAAAGAAGTGAAGAACAATAAACCAAGTTTAGGGTGGGTTGTTATCTGTTACTTAGGGATCTTAGAAGACTAGGATCTAAAAAAGGTGTAACAGCTTAATCCTGACTGATATCTCCACCCTTACTTAAGAAGTTGGTGACCCCTTTATTCCCTGTAAATCTTCTATTGTGTAACCTAAATAAAAATGAGAAGCTTCTAGAGTTCTGGGATCACTTTGAGAGAGAAAGATCTCAGTGAGTCCTCTGAGCTACCTTCATCGGGTCTTCTCATCGTTTCTTTGGGCACCGACACAGAACGTTACAACAAGTGGCGCGCAACACAGGGCACAGAAGACCACCAGGTGTGAGTTAAGAGAGGCCTGACCAAGTGGAAAAAGTATGCCCAAAGTAGGTGAGAGCATCGGCAACAGTTCAGAGTAATGGGAAATTCCACTTCCATAGAAAAAGAGAATGTCCTTCTTACAAAGATATTACTCAGGAGCAGGAGTAAAGGTGAAACCAAAAAATTTCGAAGAATTATTTTTCCTTATAAAAAGGCATTGTTGGTTTTAGCTTAAAGGAAAAGTTGCTCTAAACTTAAAATTTTGTCATCACTGGCTTTCTGAGTATCAAATATCTTTGACTTAGCTTGGAAATGATATTTTCTGACCATCATTGATATGCTAATAACTTTCCATACAATGTGATATAAGCAGTTACACAATTTTTACACAGATATTTGGAAATTAAAGGAAATATCAAGACTGTGGTAAGCTCAAGTACCTATGTTGTAGAGTAATAGTATCACAAAGCTTTTCTGCTGGAGAGTTAAGAATGTAAGTTAACAGAGCAAAAACTGGAGAAAAAGAAGGGCTATAAGGATAGCCAATATTTTGGCCCTAGCCCTTCAAGGTCAATAAGGACCCAGGATATAAGAGAACCTGTGCTGTAATATCCTATAACTCAGAGGTGTCCCAAATTTTCTGGTCAAGGAGATTATGGGACCTCAGAGGAAAGGGATGAGTGAACTATAGTGCGTCTAAGGAGAGTCACCCAGAGAAAAACATTCTCTCAGGCTTTCACAGAAAGCAAAAGGGCCAAGCAATGGCCGTGACTCATCCTGAAGGCTGACACTAACAACAGTTCTACAAAGTACTGTCTATGATCCCAAACTTAATCCTGAGGGGATTTGACCCTGGAAGATACAAAAAAAAATGAATGTTTTGTTATACAGGTATTGCTTCGACTTGCCCTTGACCACCCAGCAAGAAAAAAAAATGCTTCATTACAATGAATGAAACACAGAGCTAGATTGGTGAGATGAGCTTTAGGAGGCTTAGATTCAATAGCCTCCAACATTACAAGCTTCACTGGTGGCCCACGGCAATTGCAGAATGTTTGACTGTGTATGTATCTGCTTCCTCTTAGTCCAAAGAGAAGTATATTCTTTACCTTTTTTTTTTTTTTTTTT
>PVJA010015012.1:0-46261 GCA_004027025.1 Myocastor coypus
CCAGCCCTGACCCTTTTCCAGTACTTGTCACCCCTGGTCACGCAAAGGATGCAAGACAGACCTTCACCTGTGACTCTTCAGGATGCTGTGGGGACCAGGCAGCCGCAGGGGACAGGTCCAAGGTCCAAGCAGTGGGTGCCACAGGGCAAGGTCAACAGGGCTGACAGGCACTGGTGGGGTGGAAGTCTGGAGACATGGCACAGACCCAGGTATGCCTGGGCCCTGGTAGCAGCTGCCTAGGCTCACACCCTAAGGTGCTCCCCATACCCTGACCCCTGAAGCCCACCCTCTGGCCTGGACCTTGGAAGTGGGGGCTTAGGGAGGGGTCTGGGGACCAAGCAGACTCTTGTGGGTCCCGCAGGTGGTGAAGGTGCAGGGCCTGGCCATGCAGGACTGGAACACACAAGTGGGGCAAAGTTCAGGCCTGGCAAGCTGGCAGCCACAGAGGGGTCCCCTGAGTGCCCAGAGTACAGGCTCCCAGCCGAGGTTCCACTGACAATAGGGCATGCTGGATCCCCCGTGGCAAGGTAGCTGCCCAAAATGAGTGACACGGCCTTCCTTCCTTCTTCAGTGGCTGGAGGCTGTGACGCTAGCTGCCTGCCGTCGCCCCAGCTGTGAGGGAGGCAGGTATCTTTGGGGCTGGCAATACAAGGGCCCATGGAGACAGGAAAGCCGGCCATAGGGGTGCAGGGAAAGCACTAGATGGGGGCAGGGCCCAACAGAGACACTTGGCTCCTCCTGGAACCGGCTGCCAGGGGCGAAGGTCCGGGCTACTCGCGGAGTCCCCGCACCACTTTCAAGATCCGGGAAGATGGATGTACTGGGCAGACCTGGTCCACCCCCATTCCTTGCCACCCCCGTTCCCGCCTGCCAGCGCCTGAGCGGATGCCCTGCTTCCCGGGGACAGCCCCGGGGGCCCCGGACCCGACCCGGCCGGGCAAGCAGAGCCGGGCGGGAAGGCGCGGCCGTTTGCGTTTGAATCGCGCCGGCGCCCGCAGTGGCGCGCTGTCCTCTCCGCGGGCGGGGCCGCTCCCGGCCGCCCGCCCCGCCCCTCCCGCTTTCCCACGCGGCCGGCGGCGCGTTCTCACGCCGCCGCGCCTCCCCCCCTGGGAACGGCCAGGGGGCGGGACCGCGGGGGGCGGGGACCCCAGGGACGAAGGGGGGGCAGGCAGTGGGGGAGACCCGGGCAACCGAGAAGGGCGGAGAGGGGAAGGGGGAACCTGGAAACGGGGGGAGGAAAATGGGAAGCCGGAGGGGGCAGGGGAACCGGGAGTGCGGAGAGAGGCCCGGGGACAGCGGGATGGGGGGCGGGAACAGGCGAGGGAGAGGGGGTTTTGGGAAGGGGTATGGGACCTTTATGGGGCGGCCCTGAGGGGAACCCAGTGGAGGAGACCTGTGAAGGCCGGGCTCTGGAGAATAGGCGGGGTGGGGGATGGGGGAATCCCGGGCCCTGGAGGAAGGAGCGCCCGCTCTGGAGTGGGCCGCGCGGAGAGGGCGCAGAGCCCGGCGGGGAGCCGGCCAGGCGTCCTGTGTGGCCGGCAGGGACTGATTCCTTCCCGGTGTTGGGGTCTGGCGACCGGGCCGGGTTGCTCCCAGGCCCGGGGGAACAGGGCCAGAGGACCGCTGCTGGGTGCGTCGCGGTCGCCTTGCTCACCCGCCAAGCTCACCCCCTGCTCGCAAGCTTCTGCTCAGTGGGAATTTATGGATTTTTAAAAGCGTGTCTCACCTGGTGGAAATGTAAGTTTAAGGGACTTGTGTCCTGCCCACCAGGGGCGTGTACTGCCCTATTAACAAAGGAGGACACCCTGTCCAGTCACTGCGGATCCCACCACCCTAGCCTGGTCTTCCGGCTGGCGTGAAACCTGGACATCCAGGTAGGTCCTGGGCACCCAGGACGCCAGGCACAGCAGAGGTTCTCCTCTCTCTGCTCAGGGCACAGGCCTAGGTGCTGCCTCCCCAGACTCCAGGCACCCCTATCCCCAGTACAGGCCCTGTACCCTGTCCAGTGTCCACATCCCTGCTTCTGCTGAGCCTTGTGGCACGGTAGCAGAGCCAGACACTCAGCCCCACAAGGATCTGGGTTGCAGCCTGGCACTGAGAAGGAAAGAACCCAGGGTCCTGGGTGCTTCTGAGTATGGCGCTCACAGGGTACCCCAGCTGTATCCCCCTCTTCACCAGGCCTCCAAGGTCTTTCTGATCTTCAACCCACCAAGGGACAACCCTCACCAGGAGAACAGACTGGACCCATCCCCCACTCTGTCTGTGAGACATTGTCCCTTGCACAAAGAGGTGGGGGAGGGGAGGGGCCCGTGGGAACTGCCCTTGGGGCCAGGGGGCAGAGCCCCTACCAAGGCTGCGTCCTGTCCCAGGCCCCAGACTGATGGGGGGGTGGAAGTCATGATGGAACACCAGCTGGCCTCATGGGAACAGGACTGCACTGTCCCTGGACTCTGAAACTTCCCTGTGTAGGCCAGCCTCCCCACGCTGCCACAAGCGGGGGCCCTAGCTGCCCCACCTCACACCTTGTCACCAGTGGGAAGTGCTCTTGAGCAATGGCAGCTGACTTGATGGATGTGGGACAATGGGATTCTCAGAGGGGGCCTCCAGCCTCTAGGTAGGTCCCCTCAGGTCATCCTCAGGGTAGACAGCCTGGGGTCCCCAAGGTGCCCTGGGACGATGTGGGAGGGTAAGGGGTGGGGAGACCCAGGCCGAGCCACCTGGCACCTCACCGCTTCCTCTGGTTGCAACCCGCCCCGTCTAGCAAGGTGTCAGGCTGACATGTAGGCCAGAGCCATTTGTTGAGTGGCTCCTGGGGTAGGTCTAAGTGGACAGGACAGGCGGGGGCCCTCAGACCAAGAGCAAGTCCCTGGGGACGGTGACACCCATTACACCCACACATGGACCTTATCCCCAGGCCATGGGAGGGGTGTAAAGGTGCTAGAGGTTCTGTGCCCCTCTGTGCTGGTGGCTTTTCTATGCTGGGCCGTGGCTAGGGAATGGACACTTGCTTTCTGATCCCTTACACCTCAATGCTTTCATGGCACTATGGTGCCAACACCACCCACCCCATCCCTTCCCCAAGGAGGGCCAACCTCCACGCCAGGTCCTGCTACTGGGCACCCAGGGCTGGGGTCACCTATGAGGTTCCACCCAGCCTAGACAGCGTGAGACCATGGGGCTCAGGGTGAGGACAGCACTGACTGGCAGACTGTGGGATGCGGGCGGCACTTGGAACAGATCTGCCCCTTTGCTGAGCAGAAAGAGGTCCCAAAGAGGCCCCAGGTCCCTGCCGCCCTTCCCCTACCCTCTGAGAGGTCAACACCTGAGCTTGGAAGATGGAGACCTGAGTGACCACCTTGTCCCCAGCTGGGTGGTAAGAGCTGTGCCAGGGACTTGCTGGGCAGGAAGAGCAGCCATGGAAGTTCCCAGGTGGCCTGCCTGTGGGAGGCAGCTTGGATCACCACTGGCAGCTGGAGCTGTCTGGGCCAGTTCCTCAGTAGCAGTGGGCCCTAACCTGGGTCTCAGCTGGGCAGTTACCCCCTGCTGCCTGCATGCCAGGGTGTAAGCTCACTCAAGATCCAGTCTTGGGGTGTCCCCAGGGTAACACATGCCTCCCTCTCCCGAGTGCCCACTCAGGGACAATGTTTGGGGTCTAAGGTATGATCTGAGCCAGTTCGGACTTTGTCACCTTCAGGCAGCATGGAGAAGACACTTGCGTGACCGCATGGAACTGGCTTCCCTGCTCTGCCTGCTGCCCCTGTGGCCCTGGCTAGAGTCTGCCTGAGCCCTCCCTCACCCCTGCAAGTGGCATCAACGGCCCACTACGCGGGACACACTGGCTGGGCAGATGCAGGCATGGTGGCCATGTCAGTGCCAGTGTCCACCCACACACAGGAAGTGGACAGGCACGCACCAGACAGGTGGACGTCGGGGTCGGGAAGGGAGTACCAGGTGCGCCTAGGATCCCTGGGTCCAGTGCTGAGAGCAAGTCACTTCTGTGGCCGCAGGCCCTAGGGCACACATACCCCAGACCTTCTATCATCACCCCACAAAACCTCCACCTGCTGTCAGCAGCAGGCAGCAGTCCTAGGTCAGGCTGCAGGGGAACTGTGGCTGCTTTGGCCTCATTCCCATACCCCAAGGCCCTTCGGGGCCCTTTCCCTCCCTCCGGTGCAGATGTGGAGGCAGGAAGGATTCTGGGGTGGGTTGCGTGTCCCAAGACAGCCCTGAGCTGGCAGTGTGGGCACAGGCTCATGCTCTGCCAGTGTGGCAGCCCTGGACAAAAGTGCCCTGAGGCAGGTCGGCGTGCAGTGTGGGCGCCCTGTGGCAAGCAGCGTGGGAATCAGGCGCACAGGCAGACCCTTGGGACCTGGCCCTAGGTAGCCTTCCCAACACTCTTGCCCTCCTCCCCTGGCACCCACGCCCTCCCTCTGCACCCCTCCCTCCTGCAGGTTTAGGGTGGGGCCCAACCATGTCTTTGGTGCCCAGCTTAAGGGGCTGGGGTACTGCCAGTCAGGACCAAACTATGCCACAGTGGACTTAAGGCCTCAGCCTCTGCTCAGGGTCCCCCATTGTCCCCACCAACCCCTGCCCAGAACCGATAATGCCCACCCCAAGTAGGGCAGTGTGGAACCTGGTCTGGGACCCTGGCCAGCCAGGGACTGTGTGACTGAGCAGGAAAACCAACAGGGCGTGGTGGCATACACCTGTAATCCCAGTGCTTGGGAGGCTGAGGCAGCAGGATCACTGAGTTTGAGGCCAGCCTGGGCTATGAAGTGAGCTCAAAGCCAGTCTGAACTATATAGTGAGATCCTGTTTCAAAAAAAAAAAATTTTTTTTTAAATAGAAATAGTTGAGCGTAGTGGTGTATGCTTTCAATCTTAGCACTTAGGAGGCCGAAGCAGGAAGATTGCTGAGAGTTCAAGACCAGCCTGGGGGGGGTGGGTGCTGGGGAGATAGCTCCGTGGCACAAGTGCCTGCCTGGCAAGTGCAAGGTCATGAGTTCAAACCCTGGTCCCGCAAAAACAAAAAGACCAGCCTGGGTTACTAAATGAGCTCAAGCCCACCCTGAACTGCGGCGTGAGACCTTGTCTCAAAAAATAAAAAGCACCTGAGCAGGAAAACTCCCTTTATCCAAGAGCAGAGGTGCTGGGCCCCAAGTGCCAAGGCAGGGTGCTTGGTGTCCAGCAGAGGCCCCGGTACACAGTAACTACCCAGATGCTCCAGCATGGCCATGAGCTCACCCAGAGCAATTGGCCCCCAGTGGTTGAGGCAGCTCGCTGGATGGCCAGGTGGCCAGGAGACCCACGGACGGACGGACGGGAGGCCCTGAATGACAGGCCCTCTTGCGAATGGGTAACTCAGAGCAGAGGCGGGCTGTGAACGGTGCAGAACCGGCTTTTCCAGCCGGGCGGGGGCAGAGTTCCCTCCCCGGGGCCCAGCAAGGGTGACAGAGAGGCCCCAAAGCACAGGCAGCAGGCCGTGGGAAAACCAGCGCCTGTGGTTCCCGAGGGTGGGGCCAGGTTCTTGTGGACCGCACCACATTTATCTGCGTGGTGGTGACTCAGCATGAGGCGGCAGCCCTGCCCAGCGCAGGCCCAGGTCCTGGGGGAGCGCTTGCCTTGGGTGCAGACACACGGCCCATCTCCACCTAGGCCCCACTATATCCCACACCCTCAGGCGGCCTGCTCAGCGTGGACTGTGGTGCCTCCGAGTGCCCAGCCCTTTCCTTGGACCTGGGAGTGGGCTAAGGAAGCTCCCAGACCCAGGGGCCTGGCCTGAGATCCAGGCTGAGCAACGCAGACCCAGGCCGAGGATCAGGCACTGCCTGATGGGAAACATGAGCCTGGGACAGAGGAAGGGAGGGTCCTGGCTCCCCAAGAGAGCCTCGCCCCCTGCTGCCCCAGGACCTGTGGGATGCTGAGCTGGAGGGGGCAGGGAAGCCACAGGTAAGGCAACTCGGTGTGTTGAAAGGCTTGTGGGAAAAGGACATGTGGGCAGGGTAGGTACCGCCCAGCAAGGGCACACCCGGGCTCTGAGAGTGTCATCCTGGGACACCTGCTGCCACTCATGGAGAAGGGCCAAGTGTGTTCATGGTCCTCTCCGCACCCTGGAATCCACCCCCTCTGTCCTGGGGTACAGCTGTCACCTCATCCAGCAGTGAAAGCCCCTAGGATCAGGACACAAGCATACTGGGCCCCGGCCTCCCCACCCCAGCCCTGGTGGCAGCCTGAACACAGGCTGAGCTGGGCTCCCCGAAGCACAGTTATGTTCGGAGGCCCCCATGGTTTGACTCTCAAGTCCCTGAGGTGGATGAGCCGGGGAGGTAGAGCTTCCAGGGCCACGGGCCACCCACATCCTGTACTCTGCCGAGCTGGCCAAGGGCCCCAACCTGGCCCTACCCAGAGGCGCTCAGATGGAGGACGTCTGAGCAGAGTCCTCAGGAGCCCCAGGAAGTGGGAGAGGCTGGTGTTTGGGTTGGGCTTCCAGGAGGAGATAGCCTGAGCCCACAGGACCGTGGGGTAGACATGGAAATAGACCCACCATGATCTGTCTGTGTGAAACCTCAGAACCAAACCCCATCTCCCAGGAGTTGCGGAGGGTCACAGAGAGGGCTCCCCCCACCTGTCCTCATGGCCCCTCTGTGCCTCAGCCTATAACTGTGACAAGTGTTTGCAGGTCTCCAAGGACTTGGGGGAGTTAGTGCGGTGCAGTGGTCGGCAGGGTGGTCCCCAGGACGTGGGGGCGAGTGCTAGGAGCAGCACAGGGGTGGCGTGGGGGTGCTAGCTCCTAAAGGTCAGAGGTTGGTTGGAGCCAGCATTCCAGTCAGGTTTGAAAATAGCATGTGCAGGCCCTGTGGGGCCATGTCTACCACCCTGCTCTCTGGTTGGCCCAGCCCATGCCTGCGTGACACACGTGCACACACAGGCCTATGCACAGGCTCACCTGTGTGCTCATACACATGTTCATCCTGGGCACACACAAGCACATGCTTCCTCCCGCGCCCATAGATACTAGCACACATGCGAGCATCCACACCCATGCCATGCCTCCTGCCCTCCAAAGGGGCCCATATCCCGGGGATGATGGCAGGACCAGCTCCCCAGCACAGCAGGGGTGGGGCACTTAGGAAGCTTTGGGGCCCTCAGTGTCATCTTGAGACCCGGGGGAGGCCAGAGGAAGGACTGTCACTCAGAGTGGCCAGAGGCCACCAGAATGTGGGATTGGTGTCCCCGACCCCAGCGTGGCACACTCAGCCACAGCCCCAGGAACTCACCTAACTCCTACAGGCTGCCCATCTGCACAATGGGGCCTCCGTGGCTGCTGTCCCCAGCGTGCCCCAGCGCTTCAACCTGAGCTCAGGAGCATCATGGTGGATGTCCCGATAGGCCTCTCTGCTCTCCACCTCATGGCCAGAGTGGGACTGTCCAGCCTCAGGCAGAGCCCCACCTTCCCAGGCAGACAGTGCCTGGACAGGACTGCTACAGGAGCTGGGGCCACAAACAGAGGCTAGACAGGCAGTGGAGGCGGGGAGCCCACCAGATGGAGGTCTCAGCCCTCTGAGCTCTGAGGAGGGGCTGGCGAGGTTGGGGTGGCCTTCTCTGCAGTTACTCCAGAGCCATCTGGAGAAAAATGTTTGCCAAGAAAACTCGGAGGGTCCACAGGCCAGAGGGCTTCCACCCATTGACCAGGGCTCCTTAGCCTTGTTGCCTCTGCTCTGCATGAATGCTGGGCACCTGCCAGCCCGCAAGGGGCTCCAGCCTCCCTGGACCTTGTGCAGTCCCCTGTACCCCAGCAGCCCCCAGCCCTGCCTGCTAACAGGTCCTAGTCCCAGCTGTTTTCGAAATGGGCTCCTTGGCCACGCGCTTATCATTGCCGCCAATGGGTTCTCAGGCCCCCACGCCTAATCAGATCTCCTGCCCAGAACACATTTTCCAGGGACCTTTGAGCCCCAAGAACAACCTAAGGCGTAAGTGCCCTGTGCAGGAAGCCCAGAGCCAGAGCTTATCAGTCCCTGGCCCTTTGCCCTCCTTGCAGGGGCCATTGGGGGCCCCCAGACTCTGGAAGCCATGTTACCCGGCTTACAGCTGCCTCTAGGCAGCCCCACCACACCATGGCATTCTTGATTGACAGGTAATGAGGCCACCCACGGTTTAGACAGAGGGAGCCAGGTGAGCCCTGCACCAACCCCTACAGCAGCTTGTCTGGGCCTTAGCCCCTTGACTTGCCCCTAACCAAGGACTTGGCCCTTGAGAGGCTAGGGCGGGGGCATTCACACAGCAGAGCTGAGAGCCAGGGTCCCTGGACAGGAGGAGGTGCACAGCCAGCAGCACAGGTGGGTCTGTGAGGAAGGATTGTGGGAATAGCCAGGTGGGCACAGATCAGGGCTCAAGGTGGCCCCTCTGGTGTCCAGGCCCAGCCCCAGAGGTAGTCCCTGGAGACTATGGCCTCTCTCGCTACTGGCTAGAGGCAGCAGGCCTGCAACCCTGCACCCTTCAGACCACCCACGGCTGTAGTTAGAGGGGTCTCACAGATGTTCTGGGATCTTGTGCCGCAATTGCTGCAGCGAGGTCTTTGGGGAGGGGTGTGCGCTTCCACCAGGTCCTCCAGGGCCCTACCCAGGCCAACAGCCCCACCTGAGACTGCGCAGGCCAGGCAGCAGGCAACAAATAGGGATGAGCATCCCCACGAGGGCTGGTGTCGTGACTCAAGGCCACGGCCTGAGACTCACTGTGTAGGTGGCCTCAAGCTCTGTCCTAGCCTCCCAAGTATTGGGACTCCGGGCACGTGCCACTGCACCTGACTCTTCTGTGTGCTCTTGTCCTACACATTCTGAAGGTCCCATGGCAAACTCTCAGGGATAGAGAGGACAGTGTTTCCAGAGAGCCGGCACCCTGAGCCAGGTTGCATGCCTGGAGCAGGGAGAGGAAGTCACCAGGCAGGCGCTACCAGCCGCCTAACACCTCACACTCCTCTATGTAGGAACTGTGGTCACAAATGCACTTCCTGGAAGTAGCTGCCCTGCTGTTGCTCAGGAAGAAGCTGAGGCCTGGATGCCCCTGCCAACCTCCCCAGAGGGCCCAAGGATGCCAGGGAGGGCAGGGGGCAGGGAGGCAGGGGTGCCTGGTGGGAATGGGGGTGGGGAGGCCTAGAAAGGGGCCCCAGCTTGGTCCTGCAGGAGCTTGTACCTCCTTCTCACTCACCCCCCAGGAATGTGCCCCCCCCACATCCCTTTCCTCTGCTTCCTGCTCCCAGAGGAAACCAGCTCTGATTTGGCCAAATAACCTGGGCGGGTGCCTCCAGGCAGAGGGGCTGGGGCCAAGGCAGACAGCCACAGCTGCTGTGCCAAGAGCACCCACGACCCCAGGTGTGCAGGCCCAGCTGGGATCCCCTGGGTCCCTGGGACTGCAGCCCAGGTCACTTGACACCCTCCCCCAGCCCAGACGGGACTTCACAAACAGGAGAGGGATGCTCAGAGATGGGCAGGGACTGGCCTGGCCAAGCCAGGGTCCCTGCAGAGCCAAGTCCAGAGCTTCCCCTCTACCTGCTTGCAGCTTCCAGCCTATGCCTAAACTTCAGGCCATGGAGCTGAGGGAGCAGCAGAGGGCCTGAGCAGAGCATCAGAGAGCGGGAGGGAGCGCTGGGAGCCTGGGAGAGCTGGGCTCCAGAGCCGCCTGGGGGAGGGATTCAGAGGAAGCGACTGAGGGCACTGACTGCTGCCCAGGCCAGCTATAGTCTACACCTCTCCTCCCCGTTAGGCCCAAGGGCAGCAGCTGCTCCAGAGGTGGAACAGGCACCAGGATGTCGTGCCCTGCCTCCAAGTTGGGTCCTGGTCAGGCCTGCTGGGGTCTGGCCCCCTGTCCTGGGCTTTATGGCTATGCCTATTGGCCCCAGGCATAGCCTGCACTCTAGCCCCTCTGTCACCCAGCACCGTCTCACCCTGCCTATGTGACACCTCATCCTGGCCTGTGGGGAGGGACTCCTTCAACCCTGACCCACCCAGTTCAGGAGCTAGAGACAGTCTTCATGCTGACAGGGTGGCTGTAGCCCCCAGAGCCAGCCGTGCTGATTGGCGGGGTAGGCAGGCAGGAGCTCTGGTCACAGCGATTGTCTGCAGCAGTTCCTGCCTGGGCGTCCTTCCTCAGCACAGGCTGGTGCTGGCCAGGGCTGAGTGTTTGTTATTTGATTCCTATCCTCTCTCAGCCCTTCTACCAGGTGTCTGGACTGCTGGGAAGAAACACTCTCCTCTTTCCCACGCTCCCCGACACATTTTAATGAATTAGCTGGAGGCCCCGCCCCCACTGCCTGCTGCCTCCCTCTCCTGCTCGGTGCCTTTAAGGTGGCCGCAGGCCTCTGCGTGGCCCTGGCCAGCTGCCCTTTCTGCACTGTCCTCCCCAGGCCCGCCCAGGCTGCCCCATCTGCCCCAGCCAGGGTCCCAGAACACGCCCACAGCTGCCCACTGCCCTAGCCTCCAAGGAAGGGAATGAGGTTCCTAGGGGGTAGAATGGGGCCCCACTGTCACCTCCTGGGGAGCTGGACATCCCTAGGGCAGGATCCTGGGACCCAGCATCACAGGTAGGGAACTCCAGGCCCTAGACCAAACGTCACTGGGGTCCTCTGAGCCCCTTCCCCTCCCTGACATCATTGGCAATTGGGACAAATGTCTACCTTTTGGATGTATCTTTCAATAAACATTTGAGAAGGGTTTACCAGCAGCCAGCACCCTCAGTGAGGCTGCTGTGGAAGGAGGACTGGGGTGCCAGCCTCAGAGGTCCAGCTGGATCACTGGAGCCCGGCGCAGGGGCAAGGGGTGGCCCAGCTTTCCCAGCGCAGTGGGGCCACCTGAACCCCACAGCAGCCAGGCGCCTGGTTCTGCCCTCGACACAAAGTGATGACCCTCACTCCTGACCCCAGCAGGGTGACCTCAGGGTAGGTTCCCGCCACACCACCCCTGCCAGGGCTGTCCAGACCTCACCAGGGCCGCCGCCGATTTCACGGCCCCGTGGCGGCGGCCTCGAGTTCCCACACTGAGCTCACACAGGCCCCTTTGTCTGCCGCCCCGCCGCGGATGTCAACAGGACTTTTCTCCCAGGCTCTGCTCTGCCAGGCATCTTGGATGCCTTCTCCAAGCTCTGCCAAAGCCCACCTGGGCAGAAGCCTATCTGGGAACCCTCCCCTGTCCTGAGAGACAGCCCTAGGCTTGGTGAGAGCAGGGCAACACCTCCTGCTACACTTTTTGTCAAGCCCAGGACCTCAGAAAGATGGAGGAGCGACCAGGAGGTGGCTCTTGCCTCCCTGAGTGTATTCCACATGCAGCCTGGTGACATGCTAAGGTCCAGTGGCCAAGCAGCAGGGCAACTCACTATGGTTAGGAGTCCAAAGTTGCCAGCTGCAGAACCCGAGCCTCAGTATTCCTACCTGCACCGCTCCCAGGCCGCTGGGAGCGGCTGCCACCGTAGCATGTGGGAGAGGCTGGGAGGCATGGGGCGGGGGGCCCTAGTGTCTAGAGGTCAGATGAGTACAGCCAGGCAGTCTTGACCTCAGAAAGACCAGCACAGGCTCCCAGGCCCCAGGGGAACCTGGCCTTGCTCAAGTCAGCCTGGGTCAGCTTGAGAGCATCTGGCCAGAGCTGGTTTCCCTGCTGTTGACCCCAGACCCTTCCCTCCACAGCACAGGCAGGATGAGGCCAGCCCACATGGATGGAGGGGGAGCATATTGCAGCAGCAGGCAGCGTCCCCGTGGCCTGGCAGGGTGGTCCCCCTCAGGCCCAAGCTGTCTGCTAGGAATTCTGGCCTGGCCTCCAAAGGAATTCAAGTCCCTACATGCCCTGGCCTCCTGCTCTGCTAGGTTGAGAATCATTCCTCCTTAATTTCCAGAGACCACAGGTGAGCTGTAAACTGTAAAACCTAATGAGGAAATACATGGCCTCCCCAGCTAGGCCTCCCAGTCCTGTCAGTTGCTAGAGTGACCAGTAAAAAGTGGGTTGGTTTTACAGTTTGGAAAACAGGCACTTCAGAATCCCTCTCGGTGTGGCGCTGGCGCCTATCTAGGGCTGGGCACTGGCCAGGCACTGGTGGCCCTGTTCTGGGGGACACGAACAGGCACTGGCCAGTAGTGGTGGCCAAGAGGAAGATCAGTGAGTGCCTGCCTCACCCGCATCGGGAGAGGGGACCCCTGCAGGAGCCAGCACGGGCACACAGGCTGGCCAACTCCCAAAGAAGTCACCCTGCGCAGGAAGGACCAGGAGCCTGAGGATCATGTACCCCGGTCGCTCGTGGACCGGTCACTAGTGGAAGGCAGAGCAGGCCTGGATCTAGCTGGCCCGAGGGACTGTGGATGGCAGGAGGCCGAATCCAGAGCATGCAGACGCAGGTGGCTGCAGCTGAGGTAAGGCCCAGCCGCTATACCTGATCTCACCCGAGCCGGCGACCAGCGCCCCCTGCCGTGGGGCTCAGGGCCGCCGAGCACGCCCACGCCACGCCCCCACGTGGGTGCGGCCCAATCCCGGACCCGCTGGCCTGCGCGTCACGACCGTCTATTGTTATGCAAATATAAAGACTGTAAAAGGCGCCTAGGCAAGGCTGGCGAGCAGCAACCGCGACGTAGGGGAAGGTGCGCGGTAGCTGCGCTGGGGCACAGCAGAGCCCAAACCAACGCAGCAGGGACCTAGCAAAGGGACTGAGACCGGGGTCACGCGCGTCTCCTGGTCCGGCCGCGCCCAGCCCCGCGCACACAGTGCTTGCCCCGGTCGCCCGCCCTTCCGGGCGCGGCTGGATGCGGCGGGGGCTCCCGGCCCGGAGCACGCCGGAGTGGCGTGCGGAGCCTGCGGGCACAACGCCCTCCATGCGCCCAGGCAGCCGGGGACCCGCACCGAAGCCGCCGCCGCCGCGCTGAGCCCCGGCCCGGCCGTCGGCCCGCGCCCGGCGGCAGCATGAGTCAGGCGGAGCTGTCCACCTGCTCGGCGCCCCAGACACAGCGCATCTTCCAGGAAGCCGTGCGCAGGGGCAACACCCGGGAGCTTCAGTCACTGCTGCAGAACATGACCAGCTGCGAGTTCAACGTGAACTCGTTCGGGCCGGAGGGCCAGACGGCGCTGCACCAGTCGGTCATCGACGGCAACCTGGAGCTGGTGAAGTTGCTAGTCAAATTCGGCGCCGATATCCGCCTGGCCAACCGCGACGGCTGGAGCGCGCTGCACATCGCCGCGTTCGGGGGCCACCAGGACATCGTGCTCTATCTAATCACGAAGGCCAAGTACGCGGCCAGCGGCCGGTGATGCTCGCTGGACCTGTACCCTACCCGACCCTTGACCGTGTGTCGTCTCTGCTGTTCCTTTCCGCCAACTACCTCGGTGTGCGCCGGGTTCGCCGACCCTTGGCGTCGGCAGCTACGGAGAGTACGGCGCGCGCGGCCTGACTGCACGCGCCCCGTGCGGGCCAGCGCCTCCGCGCGGCGGGCGCAGCGCCTTGCCTCGCGGGTGGGGGCGGGGCGCGCCCAGCGTGTTTGAAACCTGAGTCCCGCGGCCGCCTCTCGCAGACCCCGGACATCGGATCCTACGCCCAGCGCTTTCTCTTGGAGGTGCAGGCGCGCGGCGGACTTGGGCACGCAGTGACGGAGACGCTCGTGGCCCCTGTATTTATCACGTGTGTGTATTATTCGTGGGTGAAGTTTGTGCGCCTGATTTTTTGTTGTTGTTGTTTGGAAAATATTGTGCGTGGTCGATATGGTTTTATGGGGGAAAGGTGGATTTTTTTTCTAGTCTTAAAAACTTGAGTCTACCATTTCTTGGTTGCACTGAAAATACCGCCTAGTCCCACGATTTTCCCGTCCCTCCCTCGCCCCTGCTCGCGGTCCTTCACCTCCCTTCCCTGCCCTCGTAGGGAGCCCCTCCCCCACCCGGCCGGTTTGCGGAGTTCGCACGGTGCCTGGGAGCCGAGGTGCGGCGTGAGGCTGAGGTTGGGGCCGAGAGGACTTCACCTCTCCGAGTGAGCGCTAGTGTAGTTAACAGTCGGTTGCACACTTTTTTTAAAAAAGTAAATGGATTTGCCACGATTAAGTGTCATAACATTTATGACAATATAAAATATTAACCTATTTTAAAGCCAAGTTTTAGTTGTATTTTTGACTCTTGGTTATGAACCCAATTTTAAAGGGCGTTGTATCCAGCGTTGTGAAGGCAACAGTGTACCCATATTTATATTTTTATAAAATGCCTATATGACTGTGAATCTCGAGTGCGATTGCTAGTGAGCTGGAGGGTCGCCTGCCCTGCCTCGGCCTCCGCGGCTGGGGGGATCCTGCCCGAGGAGCCCGCTGTGGGGGAGGGGCTGCCCGCGGAGCTGGGCCGGGCAGAGGCGCCCTTCCTGGTTTCCGCGGTCCCAATTCTCTATGCAGCCCCACACCCCTTGTTGTTTTGATCCCGGGAAATAAAAGGGAGGCTGAATTATTCAAATTTAAATGAGGTTTCCCCTTCACAGAAGTGCTGCTGACCCTGCGTGCAGAAATGGGGCGCGCTGGAGGACACAGGTGGGTTGGAGGCGCTTCGTGCTGGCCGGGCAAGCTAGGCCTCTCCTCGCCTTTAGGAAACCACGTGAGAAGAATATGTCGCTCATGCTGCGGAGCAGGCAGACATTGAAACAAGCACAGATTACTCCAAAGGGAGTTCTGTGTTTTTTCTACATGCAAATGCCTTTTTAATTATGTTAATTAATGTTAAGACTTCTAGGCTTATGTGGAAGCTCTCTCTGTATGGGTCCCGGTTTGATCACTTCCAACTGGATAAAGTCTGCAGCACGTTCCTGAGCGTACAATAGACTTGTAGCCCAGTGTGAAAAATTTATAAATAAATTTTTCATTTGAACTTTTTATATTAAAAAATCTTGGGTGTTTTTTGGTCTTGGCACAAGTCACAGCTGTCCTTTTCAGGGGAGGATCAGACCTCTGCCTGCCTCCAGAGCTCATCCAGGCTGACCCCAACAGGACTTGGGAGGCCTTTGGGCCACCCAGACCCTGAGGCTATAGTGTCACCCTTGCTTTGGATTGGTTCTCTTGATCTCCGCATCTGCCCAGCTTCAGAACCCATGGCTGAGTGGCCAGGCCCCTCTGCTTTTCACATAGGCCCCAGAGGGCTGCAGGTTTGGGGGACCTAGAAGTTGCTCCCTCCTGGCAGGTAGAAGATCCTGCCTTATCTGGAGTCACAGGCCTGGGCAGTCATTCTCAAAGGACAGATCATGTGTGAGCCTAGAGACAAACTTGGGCTGGGCACCCAGGGTGTGCAGAGCTGGTATCCAGGAGGAGAGGCTGGGATGTGGGACTGGTGAAAGGTACCGGGGAACCACTGACAGGTTAGGGGCTACCCAAGCAGCAACAAGTTGCAGAGCAGGAGTGCTAATAAGTGGGCCACATGGTAGCAGGGAAGTTTTCATCCTGACGCCCTAGGACCCCTGTAGGGTCAGGACCCCTATTCTGGCCAGTCAGCCTCCCTATTGTCTTGAGACCTGCTGATACCCTAGAAGAGCTTACAGTCGGCTACACAGGCTTTTGGTACCCTGGTATTGGCCTAGTGCCTGCAGCCAGACTCTGCAGCTTCCACACAAGTGGGTGAAACTGTGATAGAAGCAAGTGGCCTTGGCCTGCCCTGAGCCAGTTGGGCACCTAGAAGCTCAGGTCAGATATGGGTGCCACCATGCACAGGAGTAGGAGAAGGACCTGTGGACATAAAAGCTATTAGCCTGAAGTGGATCTAGCAGCTGTGCCTGAAGCACAGGTGACACTCCCACGCCAAGAAAGGTTGGTGCCTTAGGAGCCTGTGGCTGCCACCCTGAGGGAGGGTTTAGCTCCCCACCACAGCCCTGGCAGAGTCTTAAGGATCATGCACTTTTGTTCCTGCATGGAGATCAGAACATGACAGGGAGGGTGGCCGGCTAATTCATCCTGGGTGGATAGGAGCTAGCTGATGAGCAGAGGAAAATGTCAGTGGCTCTGGATGTGATCAGGGCAAAGATGTACTTTCCTTCCTGGGCCTCTGCAGGCACCTGCCTGCCCACAGGTGCCGGCCAGTGGTGCGTGGTGTGTGCTGGTGCCCAGTGGACTCCCTGGAGTGTCCTCACCGCTGGGGTGGTGTGTGTGGAGTGTGGGTGCTGAAGCCAGGAATGGTGGTGCGTTGTTGTAATGCCAGCACTCTGAAGCTGAGGCAGAACTGCCCCGACAATTTAGCAAGTTCAAAGTAACCTCAATTACACAGTAAGACCCTAACTCCAAAGAGAATGGGAGACACAGGTGACCCAGTTCCTCCTTTGCCCTAGCCTCCTGATTCTGCAGGTCAGACCTGTCCAGGGGCAGTTGGCAGCCACAGCGACACGCCACGCGGTTGCACAGGAAGCACAAGGGAGGCAACAAAGTGCAGGACACAGAGCTGGCCGAGAAAGGGGACGACTGCACCGGGCGCTCGAGGGCCTCGGAGGCCAGGAAGGGGAAAGAGAGCTGGGGGGTGGGGGTAACCTGAGAACAAAGCCGGGAGTGCGAGGGGCGTCTGTGAGCTGGTGAGACCCTTCGGAGGCCTCGACGAGACCCTCGATCTGGAGTCTGGAGGCGCCCGTACCCCCACCCCAGCACCGGCGCGCATTCCTCGGCTCGCAGTCCCGTCTGTCGGCGTTTCTCTCCGCGCGCCCTCTAGAGCCGCGGCCCCATTCATCCCAAGGCCTCTGCCCTAGGCTGCACAGCGCTCGGCCAGCAGCTGCTATGCTAATGAGGGCGGCGGGCGGAACTGGGCGGCCTAGGGGCGGAGGAAGGGGTTTTGCGGGGAGCTGAGCTGAGGTCAGACTGGGGTGGGGCTAGGTACGCAGAGGGGTGGGGCAGGGGCTTTGATGGGCGCGGGAGGGGCGGAGCTAGCGATGGGGCAGGTCTCGCCTGGCGGGTGGCCCGCGTCCGCAGCTGCGGAGCGCCGGAATGCGGCGCTCGGAGCGTTACGCACCCGCTCCCCAGAGTCAAAGCAGTGCGAGGCCAGCATCGCCGTGCCCTGTGTGCGAGGGTCACGACTCGAGCCCTTGAGGTTCCTGCAAGAAGAACGCGCCTGCCAGATGGGTGGGGCGGGAGCTTTCGTCGGCCCTGGCTGGGAAGGAGCGATGGACTTGATTCTGTGTCACAGATAAGCCCAGCCCCGATGGCCAGTTGGAAGGTGTCCTCCTGGGCCGGGAGCGCGGAGCCGCGCAGGTGGTCGAATCAGGCAGGTTCATCCGCTAGAGCGCAGTTGCTGCTGCTCTGTGGCCACAGCTCCTGTGCCACCCGCCTTTCGGGGACCCTGGAGCACGTGAACCTGAGCTCTGTTGGGGGCCGGAGAGAAGGCAAGGCTGGGATAGCGGCAGTTTGGCGGAGCACAGAGGGCAGGTACTCGGCAACAGACGCCAGGACTGGTGGGAGCTAGCTCTGGCGGGAGCTGGCTCTGCTGCTTAGATGGGCGGCAAGAAGCCCTTAAGAAAGCCCCAAGGAAGAAGACAAGAAGGGTGCAGAGGCCTGCAGCTCTGTGGCCACAGCTCCTGTGCTCCCCACACGGGAGCTCTCTCCGGTTCAGTCCAGGGGGCGTGGGCACTGGAGAAGTTGAGAAGAGTGTTCTGTTCAGACTCATCTATCCAGGAACAGGCTACACTCCACCCTCCCTGGAGGCACCTGGTGTCGACCCGTGCCTGCAAATGAGAAACCCAAAGCGGGCTGAATGAAGCATCCCATAAACCTTCCAAGGAGAAAAGATGACATTGGAAAAAGTGCTGTCACCACCCCAGAAGTGTGCACCTTGCTCCTGGAGAGGCTGAGGTGGGTGGACCAGCCTGCTCCATACATTTGTGGTTGGGTAGGTCAGAGATAGCTGCCTGGGCCACTTTGCCTTTGATGACACTTCCTGTGGTCCAGCATGGTGACACACACCAGTAATCTCAGCACTGTGAGAGGATGAGACAGGATCCCAGCCTGTCTCAAGTTTGAGCCCAGCCTGGACAATTTAGTGACTAAGGCAGACCTTATCTCTATTTAAAAAAAAAAAGAAAGAAAGAAATGGGGCTGAGGCTGTAGCTCTGTGCGGAGGCCCTGGGGCACATCGCCATGGTCGTATGCGTGCACGCACAAGACGTTTCTGAAAAGCTGTTGTCCTTGCATGGCTGCCCACATCCCTTTGGCTCAAACTCAGTCACAAGATTGGTCTCATTTTGGACCTCATCACCCCGGCCTCACCATCATGAGCCCTTGGCTATGCCCTGCTGTGGTTACTCCCTCGAAGCATGTGCTCCATGCTCTAGGTTTGTATATTTGCACTGCAGAGATTTTTAGAAATTCAGGCTTCAGCAATGGACCGAACAGGAAACAGGAGCCTTTGTAAGTTCAGATCACAGTAAGCCTGCCACACTGAGCCCCGGGCAGGGAGTTGGGGTCTGTGTGTCCAGATGAGGGGTGCTATGTCCAGGGAGGGGGAGCCCTGAGATTCAGGTGTATCCCAAGGTACCCCCACCTGCCACATAAACATGTAAACATATAGCACCAGGGACTGGACCACTGCCCTTTTTTTTTTTTTTTTTTTTTCCGGAACCTGGGATTGAACTCAGGACCTTGCACTTCCCAGGCAGGCACTTCTACCCATGAGCTATCTCCCCAGCCCCTAAACTGAATTTCTTTTTTCAGTACTCAGGATCTTGTGTATCCCAGGCAAGTACTTCTTCTACCTAGCTATCTCCCCAGCCCTGGACCCACCGCATTTGCATTGAGATAATCCCTGATCCTTTGTTCATTTTTATTTTTTTGAGACAGATCTTGCTAAGTCACTATGGGGCCGGGAGATAGCTCAGTAGAATAAGCAATTTCCTGGCAAGTGCAAGGGCCTAAGTTCAGTCCTCAGTTCTGTGAATAGTATACCACTAAATTGCCTGGGCTGAACTGAACCTTGCAGTCCTGCTGCCTCAGGCTCCCAGAGCACTGGGACTACAGGTGTGCACCACCACGGATGAGAGGCGTCTGCTGATGCAGGCTTCCTGAAACCCAGGATAGGAAAGCACTGCCTTGCCAGGACCTGCATACATTTTTTCGCATTTTGGTCAAGGCTGGGATAAACTGTTAGAATGATTATTCCTATGCCTAGAAGTTAGGTTTGTAGTGGTTTAATTTGCAAGCAATAGAGCAGTCATTGAGAACGTGGTAAGTTTTAACAGATATCGTGTCCATGTAACCAGCACCACAGCCAGAGTGGAGGACACTGTGTCACTCCACAAGGCACTCTCAAGCCAGGCTTCCACAGACCTTCCATGGAGCCTCAGCCCAGGTGTGAGGGAGAGAGAGAAAAGGCCTGGCACCTGGCATGACTGTCCTGGCACACATATCCCAGCTCCACCGCAGGCTGCACGAGGGTGGGGAACAGCAAGGCCCAAGGGTGCTGATATAAACGAAAGGGTCCATCAACCTGGAGATCCCTGCTCTGCACCCAGAGCTTCTGATAGGAGGGTGTCATTCACACTCAGGGGACAGTGGGAACAGCCCATAAAACCTGCTTGAGAGAGCCCAGATGTGAGACTTGCAGAGACTTCAAAGCAACTACTATAAATATTCCCAAAAGCCAGAGGAAGCTGGGTAAGAAAATTAAAGGGGAGGGGAGGGAAATAAACTGTCACAGAATATCAGTGAGTAAGTAAAAATTTTAGAAAAGACATCGGAAATACTTTACAGAACAATCTGGCAGTTCCTTAAAATGTTAAGAGAGTTTCCATGGCAACTCCAAGCCTGTGTGTCCCCTAGAAAAATTAAAGGACACCACCATAAAAAAGCATTATGTAACAGTCCCCAGCAGCAGGATTGGCAGTAGCCAAAACCAAAACAACCCAAACACCAGTCACTGAGTCAAGAGACAGATAAATGTGTCCATGTAGAAGGAAACACAGTTCCGACACGGCTCCACCTCAGTGAGCGAGGCGGTCAGCAGTTCCAGGGCACAGATCACGTGGCAGCTTGCGTGGAAGATGCTGGGCTCCACTGGGAAGTAGCACATGACTCCAGTTGCCGGGGCCGCCCAGGATGGGGCGGGCAGCTAGGATGGGAGCAGGTGCTAACAGGAGCAGGGGCTTCTTCTGAAGTGACAAGAGTATCCTCAAATTAGACTGTGGAGCAGACTGTGGTGGCACATCCGTGTAACCCCGGCACTTGGGCGACTGAGACAGGAAGATCGTCACTGAGTTCAAGGCCAGAGGCAGCTACAGGGTAAGACCCTCTTTCAAAAACCCCCAACAAAACAAAACAAAGTTTTTAAAATGTGTAGCCCCAGCCTGGATGACAGTGCAAGTTTAAGGCCTGGACTATGTAGCGAGACCTTGTCTCAGGAAGCAGAAGCACGGGCGCTGCAGCGGGAGCACACAGCGGCCCTTCGGCCTGGAGCACCGTGGTGGTTTTCAGCCTCAACGCCTTGTGGGTAACAAATCCCAATGCCGTGCGTAAAGCACAGCCTCCTCTAACACCTTCCAGGCCATGCGAGGAAGCAGCTTTCCCTCCACTCAGCTGGAGCTCAGCCTGGTGACCACCAGCTCCAGCAGCTGGTCCCAGGGCCCGGGCACCTGGGCCTCCATGTCACCCCTAGGGCGGCAGGGCAGGGGACCAACTTGAGCCAGGCCATGGCCGTGGGTTGCAGGGCTCTCCTCCCCTTGCCACAGGTCAGCTCCAGGTGGTGCTTAATCCAGAGCACTCTTGAGTTGTCAAGGGCTTGCCTGCTTCAGCCTCCACCCCGAGCTTCCCAGACCCCACCTGACTGCCTGGGCCTGTTGTCCCCACAGCCTGCAGCAGCTGTGTGGCCCTCAGCTCATCTGCTACCCACAGGTCTCGTCCTGGCTCTGCACAACCTGTCCTAGCATCTCCAAGAACCTCACACCAGCACAGTGGTACACAAAGTTATGTACTTGGGAAGCTAAGGCAGGTGGATCACAACTTTGAGGCCAGCCTGGACAATTTAGTGAGACCCTCATTCAAAAAGGAAAAAAAGGGGGTGGGGCTGTAGTCAAGGTTAGCTTGGCTACCATTCACAAAGCTGTGAATTCAGCACTGCAAAGGAGGAGAAACAGAGGCAAAAAGGAAAGACGAGGAGGAGGGCCAACAGCACCACATGAAAGCCTGGCGTGAAAAGGCATAAAGACAGACGTGAAAACCCACCAGGCTCCACAGCAGACAGGGAATATGAGAAGAATGTATCAGCAGACTAAAGAGAGAACAACAGAAAACTCCAATCTGAAGAAAGGAAAGAAAAAAGCATGAATAAAATCAACAGGGCCTTGCATATCTGCGGGACATCATCAAGCTCAGTGAAACGTCATGCACAGTGAATCTCCACAGAGGTGAGGGGAGAAGAGGCCAGAAAACACTGAAGAGCCAGGCGTGGTGGTGCACACCTGTAATCCTGGCACTTGGGAGACCGAGACAGGAGGATTGGTGTGAGTTCGAGACCAGCCTGAGCTACAAAAGTGAGTTCAAGGCCAGCCTGAACTGCATAGTGAGACTCTGTCTCAAAAAGAAGAAGAAGAAGAAGAAGAAGAAGAAGAAGAAGAAGAAGAAGAAGAAGAAGAAGAAGAAGAAGAGGAAGAGGAAGAGGAAGAGGAAGAGGAAGAGGAAGAGGAGGAAGAGGAGAAAGCAAGAGAAAGCAAGAAAGAAAAATAAAAACTTGAAGAAACAGGGACAAAATTTTCAAAGTTTCCCAGGCCCAAGGTGCATGCCTGTGATCCCGATGCTCAGGAAGCTAAGAAAGGAAGGTTGCCAGTAGCTTGAAGCTAGCCTGGGCTATACAGCTCTCTCAAAATGGGCTGGGGAGACAGCTCTGTGGCACAAGTGCCTGCCTGGCAAGTGCAAGGTCATGAGTTTAAACCCTGGTCCCGAAAAAAAAAAGGCAGCAGATGGGGATAGAGCTGACTGGCACAAGGTCCTGAGTTCAATTCCCAGGACCAAAAAAGAAAACAAAAAATGCACAAAATGTGCTACAAATCCAAAATGTGTACATCAAAGAGGCTCAGGGCAAATCCACACCAGTCATATCACAATTTAGTGGAAGTTAAATACAAAGAAAACAGAAAGTAACAAGATAAAAATGTCTTAAACACAGGGCTCCCTAGTGACATCAGCAGGGAACATGGGACCAAAAATCGGAAACAGCAATGAGCAGACATTTTTAAAGTATCCCAAGGAGAGAAACTCAACCCGGAATTTGGGGTTTGAGCATGGCCCTGGCTTACCTCCATCACCATCAAAAAGAAAAGAAAAGGGGGGCAGCCGGGCATGGTGGCACACACCTGTAATCCCAACACTCGGGAGGCTGAGGCAGGAGTATCAGTGCGAGTTCGAGACCAGCCTGGGCTACAAAAGTGAGCTCAAGGCCAGCCTGAACTACATAGCGAGACCCTGTCTCAAAAAGACAAAAAAAAAAGAAACGGGGGGAAAGGAATTCCATATCCAGCAAAGCTAATACTGAACTTGTACACAACAAACATTGTTAAAAAGAATCCCAAAAATGTGGGGGAAGTTCAGTATCTAGTACCACAAAAAAAGTGGGGTGAAAATTCTGTCTTCATGGAATGAAAACTTAACATTTTTAATTGCTTTGCCCTGCAGAACAACCACAGACTGCAATAGTTTGGGTGTGGAACATTCCCGAAGGACTCAGACATTCAGAGCAGGGCTCTGGGGCACTGACTAGCCCTTGGGGCTCTGACCTGACCTGGGGACCACAGCATCTCCGGGACCCAGAGGCGGAGTCAAGCCAAAAGGAGAGCTGGGAGCTGTGTGCCCTGTCCTGTCCCAGACTCCTTCCTGGGGTTCTCAGAGCACTCGAATGCTTCCCTTGTGGTAGGGGGTTTCATACTCACTACCACCCGGCAGCAGAGGAGTCCACTGACCGCGGCCTTTCTGCCAGGCATGTGGTGCACGCCTATGATCCCAGCACTCAGGAGGCTAGCCATGAGTTTGAGGTCAGCTCAGGTTACATAGTGAGTTCAAAGCCAGCCTGCAGTACCTAGTGAGACCCTGTGTCTCACACACACACACACACACACACACACACAAATTCATAAAATGTTTTCCTCATGTATGCTTTCCTAGTGACTGAAAGCTAACACAGGTCCAGTGTAACTCCTGTCAAATTTCCAGAAATCTTGTCTGCAGAAAGAGAAAAGTAGACTTGTCTATTGTCTTACAGCGAGTCTTAAAATCCCCCAGGGACTATGAAGTCTGGCATCTGACAACCTAGGGCAGTGATGGTGAACTCATGGCACTTATGCCGCAGCAGGCTGTTTGTTGTCACTGAATGCTCTGAAAGGGTCACCATTGCTGCCCTGGGCAGGACACAGAGGAAACATAAACACGAAATGAAACAGTTGTTTTCTTCCATGGGAATTATCATTATATGAATCAAACTGGGAACCTCAGAGAGGCTACCAGGAAGTTGAGGTCCTTGTGCTCATTGGGGACAGAATTTGCAGGCACGCACAGCACAGTGCCTGTGGCCAGGGGCTCTGAGCTCTGAATGCCAGTGCTGCCCTCAGAGCTCTCAGAATGCTTCTGGCACCCACAGCCAGTGGTTCTGCTGCTCTGTCATACTCTGCTGTCACCAGCCCTAGTGCCTGGTCCTTTTCAGCACCAGGAGACTCTAGTACTGTGGTTCTGCCTGCCCTACCAAGCTCAGAGTCACAGCCAAACACAATAACCCACCTGAAAGAGGCTTATTTCAGTCTCCACTGCATGAGCAGGGCCAGTACACAGACTGACTCAGCAAGTGTGCAAGGAAGGGACAAGAGGCCACACTGCCCGCCCAGCTGACCACAGGCTTCCTGCCTGGTCAGGGGGCAGAGTGGGGACACTGGGAGCTGCAAGTGGGAAAGCCAGGGGCACCCAGGACAGACCCGGGAACAAAGCTGGCTGCAGCCAAAGCAAAATCTCTAGGAGTGCCATGGGGTCTTCTGGGGGCTGTGCTGGCCACATGCTGTTTGGGGCAGCACAGCCACTCAAGACAGAAGAACAAAACGTACCTTCTCCTGCAGCTCAGAGCCGGGGTAAACTTCCGGAAGGTCACTTGAGGAAAGACACAAGTTATGCGGCAGACGTGACAGTGAAGACAACGGTGGGAAGCCGTCTGGTCTAGCTGAGTGGACCCCAATACACAGGCCTTCCTCACCATGGCAGGGAGGAGGGGCAGAAGGACAGGGCATCACAGACATGGACTGGGGCGGAGCGGCTTCCCCACACCACCCCTTCACCCCACTGAGCTGGCCTGGCTTTTCTAACCTCCAGCACTCTACAGTAGCAAATGAGCACTGTTCCACCAGTTAAGCTTTTGGTCACTTGTGATGGGGTAAAGAGAATACTAATGCAACTATCCTGCTAACAAAGACATCACAAGAAAACAAAACTTCAAATTTTATTCATAAATATAGATGGAAACATTTTTGATAAAATATTAGCAATTTTGCCAGGCCTGGTATCACAGGCCTGTAACCTGGCTACATGGAGGTTGACGCAGGAGGCTTGCAGCTTTAAGTCCTTGTGCAACTCGCAACTTAGCAAGAACCAGTCTCAAAATAAATAAAAATGGCTAGGGATGTAACTCAGTGTGAAGGATCTGGGTTTAGTCCCCACCACTGGGAAAATAAGAAAACAAAAAGTAAAAAGAATAACTAGGAATAACAAATGAGTTCAACTCATTTACAAAATACAAAAGAAATTATACAGATTTTTTTCTGGGCATGGGTACAGGTATGTAACTCTAGCAATCAGGAGGCTGAAGCATGAGTTTCTTTTTTTTATGAGCAGAGCATATTTATTGAGGGAAAGAAAACTCTTGTCTGAGAGAGGGACAGGAGGGGGTCCGAGTGGGTGGTTCCCCCAAAAGAGTTTCAGGTTTGAGGCTAGCCTAAACTACAGAAGACCCTCTCTCAAAAATTGAAAGAAAGGGCCAGTGGGATAGCTCAGGGGTCTAAAACACCTGCTTAGGCAAGCTTAGGCAACTGCAGGGACCATAGTTCAATCTCTGGCACTACACGCTGTGCCAGCCCCACCCCCAGGGCAGGCTGAGCCAGCTCAAAAAAAAAATATCTGTTCAAACACTGAAAAGTGGCCTGGTGTGGCAGCACACACCTGTGATCCCAGAACTCAGAAGGCTGAGGCAGGAGGATCACTTGGATTTCGAGGCAAGGCTGGGCTACACAGCAAGTTCAAAGTCAACCTGAACTGCATGGTGGAGAGCCAGAGAGAGAGAGAGAGAGAGAGAGAGAGAAGACAACAGTGAAGAGAGAGAGAACCTACTAAGTTTGAGAAATGAAAGTACTTTTTTTCCATAAGAAATAAAGGAAAACCAAAGAGTTGGTTGTAAGGCCCCAAAATCCACTTATTTTTCCAGGACTTTCACACCTTTTGTGGTGATTTCTTTCTTCAACGCTACTGTGGTTCTCAGATTTCCTCTTGGCTCCATGGTGGGGGTCGGGTCACCGACACTATGGCCACAACGCAAGAGCGCGTGACTCTGCCGCTGTAGACCCTTTTCAAGTTGGATTTTTGGCTCCATGGTCTAGCACAGCTGTAGACACTGAGCAGATCTTTTTCTAAACTTTGCTGTTCTCGTACTGGGAAGCTCGAGCTCTGAGCCATCTGACAGCTGAGGCGGCACTGCAACTGAACGGAAGATCCCCGGCTATGGCTCAGACCTCAGCGTTGTTAGTATAGCAGTTCTTCCTCCCTGGACTCATCTCTGCAGCCGGTCCCTGCCAACACCTCAACATCTTTGTTTCGTCCCAGAAACTATCAGCCCTATATGAACGTTGACACAGAAAGACCAGGGCCTAGAACCGTCAAAACAGTGTTGAACAAGATTACCGGCATCAGTAGCTGCCGGGACAGCCCGGCGGCATCAGTGCCTGCGTGGCAAGTGCAAGGACCCAGGTTTGATCCCTGGTATCCTATGCCGTGCTGGCCCCAGAATCCCAGGAGCGCCCTGCCAGCCCTATGGGCCACACCTGTAACCCCAGAGCTGGGGAGGCTGAGCCAGGAGAATAGCTGCAAGCTATGAGTCTGAGCTGTGTATTGAGACCCTGTGTCATTAAAAAAAAAAAAAAAAAAAAAATCAGCTACTCAGCTGCAAAACTCAGTGGCCAATAACATGCTGCTGATCAACATGGCAGGACAGAGAGGGCTGCTCAGGACAGAGGGGTCTGGAGCACAGCCACAGTGTCAGCCTGGCCCAGCTGCAGCCCCACGATCAGTCAAATCCAACCCAGGCACAGCTGAAAAGCACTTGGCAGTACGATTAAAGTCCAAAGCCAAGGGCCAGCGAGATGACTCAGTGATCTAAGGTGGCAGCTTAGGCAACCTTAGGCACCCGCAGGGACTGCGCCCAGCACCACATGCTGCACCAGCCCTAACCCCAGGGCAGGCTGAGCCAGCCATAACATAAATAAAGTTAAAAAAAAAAAAAAGCCCAAGCCAGGTGTGATGGCACATAGCTATACCCCTAGAGCCTAGGCTGAGGCAAGAGGGAGCCCTTAAATTCAAGGCCAGCTGGGAAGTCCAAGATCAGCCTAAACTGTACATCAAGGCCTTGTCTCAAAAAATGAACAGAAGAAAGCAACAGGAAGCAGGTGTGTGCTTTTGCACAGGGTCGGGGGGCGGGGGTACAGCAAAACTGGGCGGGACCAAGCTCTTTGGAAACGAGGCGGCTAAGCCCAAGCTCTGCTGTAGCCACACGCCAGGGATTTGCTAAAACTCACCGAGTGACCCACTTACCGCGCTACACGGCCGGCAGCATTTCCTCACTAAAGCTGCTTCTCTAAAAGAACCAGAAAGCCAAAGGCAAGACTCAGCTGGCCAGAGTGCTGAGGCTGAGTTGTAAAGGAAACCCAGTGGCAGCGACCTCCACAGCTGGGTAGGGAGGGGTTGGGGACAGGGAGGAGCTGGGGCCAGGCGCTGGCACACTAGGCACGGTTGGGCACACTTGGCCAGACTCACCCTCATCATGGCAGGGCCCTAAAACTCAACCTGACAAAACGTCAAGACTGCTGCGGAAAACAAGACTCTGGCAAATAGACGGTGAGTGAACCTTAAATAGCTAAGAGCGCCAAGGCAATCGTGGCCCCAAATAACCAGTGAAATTCTAAGCGTATCCCACAAGGTTTTGCCAAAGAATTTGGCAGCATGGAGTCCTCAGAGAAAAGACATCTCAGAGATTCTCCAAAAAGGAAGGCAGTGTACTGATTGGCTTTAGGTCCCTGTGACCAAACCCCTGAGAAAAAGGGAGGAGGAAAGGTTGCTTAGCTCATGGTTTCGGGTCTCAGTGCAGGCGGACTGGCTCCACCCTGTAGGTGCCTTGGGAGCTGAAAGGGGGAAGCTGCTCCCCTTAGGCGGCCAGGAAGTGGGGGTGAGCAGGGAAAGGGGGAAAGCCCCGAGGAAACCCAGGAAAGACACCAGAGGTGGCTGGGCTCCCCCGACAACCCCTCTCCCTACCTCCTCTTCTTCCACCACCAGCAGGATCTAGTCAGCTCTCAGCTCTTGGGCCCACCAGCCACCGAAGCTCAGCCAGGAATCTGAGGAGAGTTAGGCACCTATGTGGGCTGCACCTAGTGCCCCACTCAGTCACCTGCGGAAGACACTTCACGAAGTGTCACAGGGTCAGGTCTTAGGAATACACAGAGCTGTCGAGTCAAAGGTGTCAGTATCAGGAGGGCAGGCTGACTGGGCAAGCAGCCGATTAGCACCTAAAACCCACATAGGCCCATGCGGGATCTAATAAACAAAGCTACAAGATGTCTGAAAGGGAAGGAGCTGTTTGATTCCTAAACCCATTCAACAGAAACATGAAATCGGTAAAATGTCTGCTATGTGGGCTTAGAGAAAAGGATGGGATTGAAACATTGCCACTGAGCGGGGCTGAACAGGAGGTAGGCCTTGGGCCACCAGATATGGGTGACAGGTGAGTGACGCCTTCACATGAAACATCCATTACAGTTAAGGAGCAAAGTGACGCACGAGGGAGGGGATGGCAGGGTATAGGAAGCTGCCAAGAAAAGAAAGAAAGAAAGAGTCTGGCATGGCGTCACACACATGTAATCCCAGCTACTCAAGAGGATTTCAAATTGGAGCCAAGAGCCGGGGGCGGTGGTGCACGCCTATAATCCCAGCACTTGGGAGGCTGAGGCAGGAAAATCAGTGTGAGTTGAGCTCACAAAAGGGAGCTCAAGGCCAGCCTGAACTGCTTAGTGAGACCCTGCCTCAAAAAAAAAAATAAAAAAGAAAGAAAAAGTTGTCCTGAGACAAGGACAACTCTAGGTATCTTATAGGGATGTCAAGGAGGCTGTCACTGAGGGGCTTTGATTGGCCAGCCCCAGGCCTCCACGCACACCACTTGGGACGAAAAAATAAAATCCTTTTTTTTTTTTTTTTTTTTGTCTTTTTGAGACAGGGTCTTGCTATGCAGCTCAGGCTGGCCTTGAACTCATTTTTGTAGCCCAGGCTGGTCTCGAACTCGCACTGATCCTCCTGCCTTAGCCTCCCAAGAGGTGGGATTACAGGTGTGTGCCACCACGCCGGCTGAAAATCCTTTCTTAGTTGCTACAGGATTTAGTGTCAGCTAACTGCGGCCTGAGAGATAACTAGATTAGTACAGCACACCACTGCAAACATCTGGCTGAGCCGAGGGCCAAGAGGCTGGGACCTCCGTCTGGTCCCCACCTGTCCTCTTGGGCTGCTCCCTGTGCTCTGCTTCCTGCTGGCACGACATGGACAGCTTTGCACTGCCAAGCCGCTCCACCATGCTGTTGCCCTAAGCTGCGGGACCCATAGGCACTGAGTGCAGCTCCCCTCCTGAGGTCACAGGCGCTAGGCGCTGGGCACCGTCGATGGTGATCTGACTGTGACACCCGAGCTGCGAGTGTGCTCACTGGCCCTCACCATCAGTGTGCTAGGGCTGCACCATTTCCATCTCTAGGTGTCTCTCAAAGAAGAAAAACTAGGGGCCGGGGAGATAGCTCCGTGGCACAAGTGCCTGCCTGGCAAGTGCAAGGTCGTGAGTTTGAACCCCAGTCCCACCAAAAAAAAAAAAAAAAAAAAAAAAGAAAAACTGAAATGCCCAATTAGTATGGCCTGTTCACGTGAAGGTTTAGAGATCCTGATAAATCTACCAATAGGTGGGGATACTTCCGCATGCCTTTCTCATTATTCGTAGATCCAACAGACAAAACCAAGATGAACAAGCAGGCTGCTGGATTTCAGCCACATGATTTATTAACAGTGTGATACAATCAGCTCTCTGTGCCAAGTGCACATCCTATGAAGCACAAAAGTCTACTTCTATACAACAGCCTAGGAATAAATAAAATCCCAATTAAGTCTCAGCAGAGACCCATAGGTGCTGTGGGCTGGGCGGAAAACACACACCCTGCCTGCCTAGAAAGGTGACGCCTCCAGGCCAGGGCTGCACTGGGTAGGGGCAGTCCCTTCGGACCCTCCTGGGGGGCAGTGAGGACTTCAACATCATACTCTGGAGCATAGACTCCAAGTGGCTCTGGTACAGAGCCAATGCCCCCTCCCAGTCTGGACAAGGTGGGGCCTGGCCCAAGGGGCACAGATTTCCACCCTCAGCCCCACCCTATCCTGCACCATGGCCCCAGGGAAGAGGATCATGATTTTTTTCCCAGGCCAGAGCTATGCCAGGCTCAGTGGAGGCCTGCTGGTTTGCCCAGATCTGGACTGGAGTCCCCAACAATGAGCCTGAGTGGGGATGATGAAGGGCTCCCGGTGGCACCGGCTAGTGAGTCTCTCAAGAGACACTGGCTCTGCATTTCCAGCAGAGGGGGCTCAAACCAGGGGTGCACACAGTTCAGGCCTCACAGGCAGCATCGCCTCCTCTTGCCCCATGCAGGTTTCCGTCCTCATCAGTGGCATCCTCCAGCGGTGCCATTTGCCTGCAGGGCCAGGGTGAAGCTAGGCATTATGGCCCCAGGGTCAATCAAAACCTCTTCCTCAGGGCGAGCCAGATAGCTCAGTAGACTAAAGCACCTGCTTAAGCAGGATCAGGGACCCGGGGTTTGATCCCTGGCGTGCTATGCCAGCCCCACCCCTGGTGTGCTGAGAGGGTGATTGAGACCAGGAATGGTGGCACCCCCCCCATCCCAGTGCTTGGGAGGCTGAAAACAGGAAGACCTCTATGAGTCTAATCTGTGTAGTGAGACCCTGTAGACTCTGTACTAAATATATTTAAAAACAAAAACAAACATAAAAAAAACCCTCTTCCTCTAAACTCATGCTGTGGGCGGAGCCAGGAAGCTTCCCAGGAGCACAGGGTGAGCCCTAGGAACTGTTTGGGGGAGGAAGCTTTGGTAACAAAGGCCACAGCGCTGGAGACAGATGTGCAGCCTGCCCGCAGCCAGGCCCACGTGCCCTGCGCTCCTCACGCTCTGCTGCATCAGTACAGGAGCCAGCTGGGTCTCCCCCAGGAAGTCAGGGCTCCCTACTCAGGCCCACTCCTACCACTGGCCACCACTGGCCCTCCCCGAGCAGCAGGTGAGTCCCCTAGCCCCACTCCTGGGGCTGGAGACACCCAACCTGTCTGCTGCCCTCCAGGGAGACCTTGGACTTGTGGAGAGGCACTCTGGACCTACCCGGGAGGCAGGCTGCCCACCTCCTGCGGGCGTGCAAATCAATCACAGGAGCCTGAATTGGATCAAACACGGAAAGTGGCCTGCTTGTGGCCCCGGGAGCTCTGGGTGAAGGTAAAAGTGGGATTGGGACTCTACCGCCCACTCGTGCACTCCTCAGGTGACACAGCCCCAGCCACGGCTCACAGCCCCTATCTGAGTTGGCACCTGAGCTACAAGAGGTTTACCTTGGCCACCACCTGCTTGCAGCCCGTTACAGCAAACTCACGGCCCGCGACCTGGTAGTAGCTGAGCTGCTCGGCCAGGTGCTCAGCGCGAGCCTGCTCAGGAAAGAAGCCCTCCCCGGCCATCTCATCCCGGAAGCAGCTAACCACGTCCCGCTTGTCCAGCAGCAAGAAGGGCACGACGGCCGCGGAGTTCCACAGCGGGTGCTCGCGCACCAGGTGTGCGTGGAGGCGTGCGCGCAGCTCCTCCTCGGCCGTCGTGCCATCGGGGCCTGGGGCCAGGGCACGCGACGCGTTCTGCAGCACGAAGCGTGTGACCTCGGCACCGCCCGCCCCACTCAGCAGCACATAGATGGCGTTGTGGAAGCGGTGCGCGCGCTGTGGCTGCAGGAGGCCGTACAGCTCATCCAGCAGCGGCGGCGGCAGGCGTTCTGCCTCGTCCAGCACCACAAGGGGTGTCTTCTCCTCAGCCTCGCCCTGCGCCACCACTGCGGCCACCAGGCGCGCCAACTCCTCGCGGCAGCCCTGCGCGGCGTGAAGCTCTGGGCAGTGGTGCTGCGCATGGTACTGCAGCACAAGCGCACCGTCCTCCAGCACAGCACGGAAGTGGCGCACCAGCAGGCGGCCCACGTGGCTCTTGCCCACGCCACTGGGACCGTGTAGCGCCAGGAGTAGCGGGCGGCTGTGTACGTGCGTGGCCAGGTAGTCCCTCAGCAGCGCCACGATGCGGCTCACGGCGGCGGGCTGCCCGAACACGGCACGCTGCAGAGCCTTCTCCAACCCATCGAGGTCGTAACGCTGCGCGTTGTCATCCAGGTTCTCGATGGCGTTCAACACCTGGAAGCCCACGATGGCCACGAGCAGCAGCAGACAGCGCTGCGCGCGGCTCTGGTGCTCCGCACGCGGCCGGCACCTGCGCGACGCATCGGGGTAGAGCACCACGCGGCTGCGCCGGCGCTTCTTGCGGGGTGTTCGGGGCGCCAGCTCGGCCGGACCGTCGAAGGTAAAGAACTTGGGCTGCACCAGGTCAGCGCGCAGTGCTCCGGAGCCGCAGCCGGGCCTGGGAGCTCCGAGCCTCTCGTCCGACCCCAAGCCCGGCTGCAGGAGGCTGCGCTTGCGCAGGACGAACACGCGGCGGCGCAGACGGAGCACGGCTCGCACGGGCGCTATCACGTAGGGGCCCGGGGCGCGGGGCGCGGAGTTTGCGGGCTCCGGGTCCATGGTGAGGGGGCCGCCTTCGGCATGCAGGTCACCCTCCCTGCAAAGAAGATGAGCTCGCCGACTCCAGCCACGGGCACCCTCACCCAGGGCCCCCGGGGTGCGGCCGGGCTCCACCTCGCCCGCTGACCAGGAAGCAGCGGCCGCGCAATGCAAATCCCACGGGTGCGCCCTAGAGGCCTCGGCCCGGGGAGGGGGCGGGGAGCTGCGACTATCGGCTGCCCCGGCCTTCCTGGAGGAGTCCCAGGTCGGCCAGCCGGCGCCCGGCACCAGGAAGCAGGGTCAGGCGGATATATCCGGCCAAGGGTCCCACTGGGCTGCTCCAGGGGAGCCTGGTTATAGAGATCCCAGAATCCCGGAGGCTCAGAGAAGTCCCATCTACACACTTGGAGGCTGACAGGCTTCGAAGCTCTGTGAATGCGCAGCAGTCTCGACCAGGCCTCCCAGCCCCAAGCCTAAAACTGGGGTGCTACCAACAACCCCCCCTACACACACACACAGTACGGTGGCGGTGGGGAGCCACGCGGCCGGCAGAGGTCAGATGGTGAGGGACAGAAGAAAAAGTCAGGCGGAGGGACACATACCCTGCCCCCCATCCCCTACCTACAGCTGCGTGCTCTCCAGCTCCGTAACCCCTGCACAGCTGCCAAGGCGCAGGAAGCAGGAAATGCCGGCTCCGGGGTGCGGTGGGTGGGTCAGGGGCCGGCGGCCGGTGCAGTCCCAGGGGGCAGCGACACCTGCGAGTCCCCAGGGAGAGTCCCTGGCAGAGGAAGCTCTAGGGAGGTTTCCGCTTCCCACAGAGGAAGTGAGTCAGGGGTGCAGCCGGGCGGGACTTGGACTGGACGGAGGCGCCAGGCCAGGTCTGGCTGTCGGCCAGGGTTCCCTCTCAGCCTGGTCGCCCCCTCCTCAGCTTCTGGCTGCCACGGGACGGCTGATGAGGTGAAGGACCACCCGGCACCCTCCCCGCCTGCCTGTGCTCCCTGCCCTGAGCCCAGCCAGTACGGACCTCCAGGACTTAGCCTCCTCCCGCTTGCAGGGCCCACTGTATGGCCAGGTTCCTCTGTCTAGCTGGGACCCTGACCCCAGCCTGACCTTCCTCTCCATCCCTTCCCTCTCACACACACACAGCTCCCTTCCTGTGCTCACCACCCTGGACCCTTCGAAATAGGTCACACTGGGCCAAAAGTTTTAGAACCCGGGACTTAAGAGGCCCCCACTCTGCACACGAAGCTCAGGGTCCCTGTGGCAGCTGGGCAAATGTGGGAGGAAACTGCACGCACGGAAGAGGACAGAGGCTGCGGCCTCCAGTTCACACCCCCTCTAGGGGAGGCCATCTCCGCCATGGCTCTCTGCTACTCTTGCAAGGCTGAACCCATCTGCCTCTAAGCACGGGCCCAGGCAGTCCTGAGTCCTCGGCGCCACAGCCCCTGTCTGTCCTACCTTGATCCCTCCACAAAGGGTGTTACTATAGGATGCTGTCTGGGTGCTGAGGTAGGGAAGGAGTCCTTGGCGTCCAGGGCCCCTCTGGTCCCCACATTTTCACTGACGCAGGGGCAGAAATGGGAGACAGGGGCCTGCAACAAGGAAGTGCTCTGTCTGTGGGGAGGTGTAATGCTAGCCAGCAGCTTCTGCGGTGGCCCAGAACCCACACTGCGGTAGGGCCTCCCTGAAGCAGACGGATGCACCGCCCCTGCAGGGCCAATCATGAACCAGATCCTACATCTTCCTTCCGGAGCGAAGCCTGCACATCGACCCCCGGCACACTAGTCCCGCCCTTCCCGCCCACCAACCAGCCACAGCTGCCCCACGCACGGAACTCATACTGGAGGAAGGTGGCGCTCTCTTTCCCTCACAGGACTCCCTAGTACCCCAGTTTACCTCGGGCCAGCCCAAGTCAGTCTCTGGAGCATGTTGCCTTCAGCCCATCTCTGCCTCCCCGCCTTGGGGTCACCCTTGTACACAGATGGATGTATGCATTCTGGGGCCCGGCCTACACCAATGACCGTGTGCCTGTCAGCCCCACCTCCTCCCTCTCTTCTCACGCCACACATGGGTTTGGCTGACCCCACCGTTGTTCTGATCGTGGGTCTCCTCCCTGCATCCTCTGGCAGTACCCTGAACAAGGCAGCTACCTATCCTGGGACCAAAGTGGGCCACTCACACTGCCATGACCTCAGTGGACCTTTCCTGTCTTCCCTGGGGCCCAGCTCTCTCCTTTCTGCTCCAGGAGTGATTTGAGCAAGTCAGAGGCTCCTGTCCACACCACCAGCCTGCCCTCCTCCCTGAAGGTCTGCCTGGGATTTTCAGGCCCTGGCTCGCCGACACAGCAACCTCCCCTAAAGCCCAGTGTTCACCTGTCATTCCCACAGACGCTCCTGGGTCCACAGCTCCTCCCTACCCCCGTCCTGTACCGGCCATCTTCTACCACTAAACATGCTTCCTCAGCATTGTTTGTGGGCTCTCCTGTGGCTGGGTGATGCGAACATCCCTAGGCTCTGCCTTCATGAGGCAAGAGGTGGAGGAAACTTTTTGGGGAGGCTGCCACCCCTGAAGCTGGCCCAGCTCAGCCTTGGAACTGCTGCCCAGCTGTGAGGTCTGCAGGCTCCTACTTGGCAGCACCGTGCCTGGGCCTTGCGTCCTGCCACAGAAGTACACTGCTGAGCCGGGCCCCAGTTGGAGACCAGCCAGCCAGTCCGTCCCAGCTCTGCAACCCTCAGCCGCCCAGGACTGGGGCCACCATACAGGTCTGGCAGCATGGGAGGCAGGAAGCGGACTTGGTCAGGCCAAGAACACCTGAGGCCACTGCTGGCTACCCCACCCCTATGCCAGCATAGACACCAGGATTTACCAAAATGTCTTTATTTACACATGTGGAGACCTCCCTGCACCCATTCACTGCCCTGCCCAGGGCCAAACTGCAACTGAACAAGCAGCTGTCAGTGAGTAAACTGAGGCAGGGCTGCAGGTACAGGGACAGCACACGCAAGGCCACTGGCCATGGCTCTTCCAGCCTGTGGACACTGTGGCCAGCAGCCCCTGCTCTGGCCAGTATAGCATCTGTGCCATACCTGCCCTCCCTGAATCCTCACACCCATCTCAAGGGTAGTGAAAGTCAGCCTATGCCAGCATGCCAATCCCAGGTCAGTGAGCAGGTACCACCGAGGCCAGGACCAGCTCCAGGTAGGCAGAGGGGTGCCTATTAGTCAGGCCGTGGGCTGGGCAGGAGCCTCCTTTCTAGCTGGCTGGGGCTGTGTCCCTGAGGAGCAGCTCCTGTGGAGCCTGAACCTACAGCCCCACCGGGGCAGGCACACTGGGGAGGGGCAGCTCCAGCGTGGGCGTCTCTGCGGCCTGTGCAGGGCTGGCCTTCCGGTGGTCCAGCTGCTCCAGTTTCTCCCCAAGCTGTGAGTAGAGCTCCTTCACAGCCTCTCCACTCTGTGGGCAAAGCCAGGTGCCCCATGTTACCCAAGAGCGGGTCACACAGGTCAACGCACATGCTGCTGAGGCCTGTACGACAGGGCATCAGCGTGGGTACCAACCTGGCCTGTAGGCTCCAGGGCTTTCTGCAGAGCCTCTAGCTTGGATGGGGCCACCCTGGCATGCAGGTGGAGCAGCAAACGTAGTACATGCCGGTGCACATTCTCCTTCCTGGAAAAAGCCATGCTGGGCTGAGGCCTGAATACAGACCTACCTTCCCCAGGCCCAGCCACCTTTGGTGACAACCTTTACAGGCTCCTCCCACTGTGTGAGCACTGCCCATCTAGGCCTGGACAGTCCCCAGGCTGCAAGGTCGAGGGCAGAAAGGTTGGGTCAGCCAGCACCTGTGGCCCACCTGGGTGACGCAGTGAGGAAGAAGCCTTCAAAGAGGCTGCTGCAGAAATCTTCCAGGGCAAACTCATCAGCCAGAAGGGCCAGGCTCCCAGTAAGCAGGTGGAGGAAGATATCACTGAAGGCCAGGTCACCAAAGGTCTCCACTGCAACCACACAGCAATCACCAGGCTGCCCCCCTCTCCCTCCCTGCCCAAGGACTCCTGGGGCTCTGAGGTGAGGCCAGGGCCACAGGGGGGTGAGTTGCATGGGACCTTCAGCAGAGCAAGATGGTCAAGCTGGGATGTGGGCAGGGGTGAAACCCCTGGCACAGCAGAGCCCAGCACTGCCAGACCAGAGAAAAGCCACAAGCACTGGGGAAACGCAGGACACTTTGGATGCAGTGTAGCTCTTTGGACATCATGCACACAGTTCCAGGGAACAGGAGCAGAAGACATCTCCAAATCCTGGGCAGATAGACAGGGAGGCCACAGCTGCCAAGGCAGGCCTGCCAAGGGCACTGGAAGCTTCATGTGGCACCACGTGTCACTTGCAGGAAGGGGAGAGGATGGAGAGCCCCACAGCTGTGCCCCTTGCAAGGGACAGACGCTGTTACTTGAAACACCTATGAGAACATTCTAAGTAGACCCTGCTGATGCTACCTGGTGAGTGTGATGGCTGGACATTTCAGGAGCCCCAGGCCCCCACAGAGCTACTGCCAACTACCTGAGTCTTGGCGACTCTGAACCTGATTCCCACAGCCACCTCCAAATCACCCTAGACTGAGAGCCCAGCTGCAGGAAGCATGGCCTGGTGTGCCATCTCCATGATGGTGCTGAGGTCACCAGGGAGATGACCTGAAGGGACCACAGGTAGCTGCTGAGGGGCCACAGTCTGTGCTGAGTCCTAGGAAGCCTTTCTCCACAGGATGCCTGGCAAACTGCTCAGAGCCACATGTGGCAGTGTCAGGTTCCCAGGTCATACTCGGACCTACACCAGTGACACAGTGTGGTCCCAGCTTCCCATCTGCTCAGTATGGCATGACCAAAAACTAAATAAAACTCAAGAGAAATCCCAAATGCAGCGTCACCTTACAAGCACTGGAACTGAGAACTTGCAGACCAAAGCGGACCTGAACGTGAGTATCCATGGACATGAGCAAAGGGAAGGGCAGCTTAGGTGTCCGTGAGACATTGCCACAGCTGTGCTGTGTGCTGCTGTGCAGTGCAGGTGGGTGCACAGGTGACTGTGTGCCTGGTATTTTGTTTTACATTGTATGTTTCTGTCAAAAGTGTGTAAGACTTACAGACACTCTGTCAAGACACAGACAAATCTGACCTACAAACATCCCCCAGAATGGAACCTGTTTGTAAGTCAGAGACTTAGTAATAAAAGAAAATTCAGAAAATCTGTGTCCAAGCTGGGTGTGGCGTGGCACACATGCAATCCCAGCACTTGGGAGGCTGAGGCAGGAGAATCAGTGAGTTCAAAACCAGCCTGGGCTACAAAAGTGAGCTCAAGGCCAGCCTGAACTGCATAGTAAGACCCTGTCTCAAAAATATCGAAAAACAAAAACAAAACAGCAGCTGTCCATTCTTCCTAGAATCCTCTCAACCATAAAACTCTTCTTGAATGGGACTGAAGTGATACATGCCACCCCAGGGAGCCACGGATTTGGAGACACTGATGGCTGCTGAGGGAAGACGAAGCACCAGAAATCAGTCCTATTTACCACACTCCTGGAACCCTAAAACACAAACAGGCCCAGGCCGATAACAGTCCCGACGCCCTCAGGAGCCAGAGGGCACATGGAACACAGCTGGAGGGCGTCCTAGTACAAACTAATACCCACAGAGGGCTTCCTCCAATCAGAAAGCTGAAAAACGGACAAAAACCGTGCTTGGCATGACCTGCAGGCAACCTGGGTGGCCCAAGGGAGCAGAAGCCAGGGCCTCTCACCTGCTGCCACAGCTGTCCCCAAGACCAACTGTCCCTGATGGGCCTATGGAACGCCTCTGCTTCTTCCTAGCTTGATGTTTCCACCTGAGGCACTCTCAGTCCCCCACACATCCAGAGAGCCCACTCTGTCACCAGTCAGGTGCCAGCACCTGCAGGTACCGCACACAGTCCCCAAGTGACAGCCAGAGGCAAAGCAGGCTCTTCCTCCTGGGGCCTGCAAATCCAGGCCTCCTAGGGAAAACAGCTGGGCGGCTGGAGGTGAGGCAAGGCCAGGACACTTACCCAGCCCGGGAAGCAGGCGCAGCAGTGCGTTCTTGTTCCTCTGCTTGGTAATGTGCAGGACATAGTACAGTCCCACCTCGCAGGCCATGCGCTGCTCCTGCAGGAACCTGGGGCAGGACAGCACAGGACAGGATGCAGACAACGGTGAGCCCTGCAAAGCAGCCACCCGCACCTTCCCACTGCAGCTCCTAGGCCCTACTTGGTAAAGCTCTCAGGAAGCGTGTTGGGGTACGTGGCTGGCGCTTTCTCCTCAGCTGGAAGCTTCTGGTCCACGTTGAACGTGTGGTCATCCACCACAAAGGACATGAGCATCGGCAGGAACTTGGTGATGAGTTCCACCTCCTGAGGAGGGAGGCCCTTGAGCCTGTGCCTACCTGCACAGGACACCTCTGGCACTTCCTTCAGATTCTCTGACATCCAGGGACCCCACCCAGCACTGTATCCCTGAGCCCCCACCTGGCACCATCACATGGCCAACCTGGCTACTGAGACACCCTGAAAACCTGAGTGGGTGTTTTGAAAAGGAAACCTCTGGGGTGACACCATGGGACCTGAGGTGCCTGCCCTGCCACTCCCCCAAGGAGCAGAGCGTTGGGCAGCCCACACCGGGATCCATACCATCTTCGGCTCCTTGAAAACCTGGCTATCGATCAGGTCCCATGCCCCCTGACCCAACGCCAGCAGCCTGAGCAGGAGCAGGAGGTCAGGGCTGTCCTGTGGGGAAACAAGAGGCCTCAACAGCTCCTTGGGGTTGGGTCATCACTGACCTGTGTACCACGCAGCTGGGAACCCACTGCCCCTGGGATGGATGCCGGGACTCCCAATCCCAGCCCCCACATGCCCCAGTCGTGACTGTACTTACCCTGGGCAGCATCTCCTGGCTGACCAGTTCCTGCAGGTGCCTGATAGTGCTCAGTGACAGCGTATTAATGGCAAAGGGGTCACAAAGGATCATGGACAGGTCCCTGAAAAGAACAGCTCTTGGCTTAGCTGGGAAGCCGACTGTCCCACCCTGGCAGACACTCTGGCACATCCAGCTGAAGGGCAGCTAAGCCCTAGGTGAATAGACCTGGAGCAGCTTCCTGCATAGAGCAGGCAGATTTAAACCCAGATGTCTGTCACTGAAAAACTAAGGCTCAAAATTTATCCTTACAACTCAGATCTTTCAAACTAGAGTTAGGAAGTTACGTAAACATATGGTCAGGCTTTGGTTCTGCAAAACTGGCCCAGACTCTGCTAATGCTAGCTCGGAGCCCTTGCAGGGCTCCATTCCATGGCACTGTATTTACACACCAATCTGCAGGCACCAAGAGCCAGGTTGGGCTCCCCAGACCATGCCTGAGCCGAGAGCAGGTCCCCTAGGCTGCACATGCCAAGGAGCTGTGACCCCACATTGCACAGACATGGAGTCCCTCTGCTACCATACTCTCCAAAAGCACCCTGGAATGAGGGCCCTGAGGGCTTGGCTGATCCTCACCCCAGAACCTGCTCCTGCCCCTTCTTTACACCATCAAGAAATCCCTGCAGCTCCCGGGCTCTCTTGCTGTCTACGAACCGCTCTCGGATACAGGCATCCAGGCACCACGTGAACTGCAGAGAGAGCACAGAATCAGGCAGGGCCCAGGCCCTCGGCGACAGCCTGCCCCACTCACTGCACACGGCCAGTGCCCAAGGGCCCTGAGAGCAGCAGGAATGAAGACGGACATGGGCACATCCCAGAGCAGCAGCCCACGACCATGCTCAGGGCCCAGGAGCCCTACAGTGGGCAGGAAATCAGCAGCTCCCTGGGGCTGCCACGCTGGCCCAGGGAACTGTCAGGCCAGCTCAGGCCAGGTCCGCCTTGTCACCTACCTACCATATACTGACAAGTAAGGCCAGGACCATTCCCTCCACATCTGCAGGATATGCAGACGGAAGGCACCTGAGCCTTCTCAGGGATGGAAGCTCTGCAGGACGCAGGGGTGCCCTCTCTGGGGAGAAAGCTGCAAGGTCAGGGCAGTGCCAGGAAGAGGACCCACCCCTTTGCAGCCCAGGTGTGAGCTCTGCAGCCCACTCAGCAGGGAGGCTTGGAATGGGACAACGTGGCATGACATCAGTGGCTGTCACCCCATCTCAGAGCACCCCAGTGCAGCCCGCGATGGCTGGGACAGAAGGAGGGCTGGGGCCAGTGAGGGGAGTGGCAAGGCCCAGGTGCTCCGAGAACCCCGAGTGTGGTCAGCTGCTGCACAGGCAGCAGAGCCCAAGATGGAAGCTCGGCACGCACACCTTGTGGCAGGGGTCCACGGTGCAGATGTCTCCCACATCGAGGTCATGCAGGGACATGAGCAGCTCTGCCCGCAGTGTACAGTAATGCACATTCCTGGTCCGCAGGAAAAGCGTGCGCAGGAACTGCAGCACCATGTCATACAGCTTCACGTTCTTCCCCACCATCTGTGTCAGCTTCTGCACCACCTGGGGGGAGACTGTGCATGGAGCCGGACCCGAGCCACACAGCTGCGACAGGGATCCAGGCCCTGGCCCAGCACCGCCCCCTCCAACATGAGTGCCTGTCACCTCCTCCAGGGCCACAGAGCACTGGCAATGCCATGTCCAGAACACAGTCATCACCGTCCAGGGCTCTCCTACTTACACTGCGAGTCAGTGCAGCCACCAGACACGGCTCAGGCCAGAGTCCAGCTGGCTCCAGGCGCAAGGCGCAAGGCTGCGTCTATCACAAGCTTTCTTGGCCACTAGCTGGCCTCAGGCCCTTATGCAAGGGGACACTTGGGGCAAGCCCAGGGTAGTGGGTGTTACAGAAAGCCCAACACACCAGGCTGGACTCAGTGAGTGGTGAAGTTGCCAAGAACTACCAAGTTACTGGCCCAGTCACCCTGGGGACCCTGCACGGTGCCCACCACTTGGGTGTACAGGTACCATCTCAGCAACGCTACAGGTGACACCCTCCTATACTCACAGCCCACAGGGCTGTCATCCACCAACATAGGGATCAGACATCTCCAACATGACAGGAGGCCACCCAGACCACAGGTCTGCCCACATCACACATGAACCAAAGGAATTGGGGCTCCTGATTATAAGCTAGCCAGCAACAAAACCCAAGGCCTACTCAGATGGCCCCCACATGGGAACCACGGACAGCATCACAGAGCACTGAGGACAAACTGCAAAGCTTTCAGACATTGAAAGTCAGGCTGTGCCGGGCGTGGTGGCGCATGCCTGTAATCCCAGCACTTGGGAGGCTGAGGCGGGAGGATCAGTGCGAGTTCGAGACCAGCCTGGGCTACCAAAGTGAGCTCAAGGCCAGCCTGAACTGCATAGCGAGACCCTGTCTCAAAAAGACAAAAAAAAAAAAAAAGAAAGTCAGGCTGTGAACAAAGCCCAGGGACTCAGACAGAGCCCCTCAGAGCCGTCTTCAGAAATGCACACCAGAGCACAGTGAGAAAACACTTTAGTGCTTCGAGTCTGAGTCCCAAAAGCCAGCTGAAGTCTGAGCAAGATAAACAGCAGGTACATCTCAACTCTGAAAACATGCATCACTGTTGGTGAGGGGCTGGGTGTAGCTCAGCAAAGCAGCTGCCCAGCACAGACAGTCCCCAGATAAGCAAGCAAACTGGGGGTAGGGACTGGAGAAGCAGCTGAGATTCTTGTCTCGCACCCTTGAGGTCCAGGGTTCAAATCTGAGGCCTCAAAAAGTTTTTTTTTTAAAGAGGAGGAACAAGCTGGAGGTGACAAAAAATATGATTAACACAAGAGCAGACTCAGCAAGGCCCGGGCACTTCGAGGCAGGAAGGCCAGGAAGGCTTGCAGCTCCAGAGCCCAGAGGCTAAGAAAGGGCCGGGACACTGCCCCCAGGACAACCCACAACCTCAGGAAAACTGCACCAGTGCCCCACTGTCCAGACAAAAAGCACATGGAAACTCGGTGGCCTGTCCAGCCTAGCAGGGAGGGACAACACAACTGAGTTTCCCACAGAATCAGCTCATCAGGAAAGACAGGGAGAGAAGCTGGGGTCAGGGGACCCCATAACTCACAGAGGGGCACAGGCCCAGTATGTATGAGATAGAACCAGAATAGCACAGGAAAGGGACACACAGGATGAGCCACTGCCCGCCACTGAGACATCAGCTGATCCCCCTGGCTCTTGCAGCCCAGAGCCCAGACGGACACCAGTCCTTTGGTGGTGGCCACATAGGAACAACACATGCCATGAACGTAGAAAGGCCCCATACTGCAAACTTTGCCATCTCCCAGATGAAAGCAATATGGCTCAACAAATCATGTACACCAGTTACACATCTAACAATAACATCTTTGACACATTAAAGGAAAGACATTTACTCTTTTTTTCCAGTAGTAAAGAATAAACCCAAGGCCTTCCCATCTTCCCACTGAGCTTCATTTCTACCCCCTTTTACAGTTTTTATACTAAGACAAGACCCCACTAAACTCCTAGGCTAGGCCCACGCTTGCAAGCCTCCAGCTCCAGCTTGCCCAGCTGCTGAGGTCATGGAGTGGCACCGCCACACCCAGCTCATCTACATAGGAGGAAGCTTTGGCTCACATAGCTTACTTTTTCTTTTGACTAGATGATACTGAAGTTAGTTCATTAAGGGGGCTGGGGAGATAGCTCAGTAGAATAAGTGCTTGCCTGGTAAATGCAAGGTCCTGAATTCAATCCCTCATAGCACCAAAAAAAAAAAAAAAAACCAAAAAGATTCTAACGTTAGTTAAGTAGGTGAGGCGTGGTGGTGCAAGCCTATGATCCAGCACAAGGCCAAGGCAGGGGAACTGTTGCACTTTCAAGGCCAGCCTGGGCTACGTAATGAGACCCTGTTTCAAAACAAAGAAACCCCCAACGAATATAAAGGTAGTTAAGAAATTTCTTTCTTTTTTTTAACAAACAGTATAGATTTTTTAAGAGAAAGAAAGCTTCTGTCTGGGAAGAGCAACACAAGGGGACCCAAGCAGGTTGCAAGAAATTTCAACAACAAAAAAAAAGAGAAAGAAAGAAAAGAAAAAAATAACAACAGGGCCCGGCGGGATGGCTCAGTGGTCTAAAGCACCTGCTTGGGAAAGCTTGGGCAGCTTCAGGGACCGCAGTTCGATCCCCGGCACCACATGCTGCGCCAGCCCTGCCCTCGGGGCAGGCTGAGCCAGTCATAAAAATGAGTGAATAAACAAACAAAGGTTCTGAAACAAGGAAAAAAATAATAAAATAATTTAAAAATAACAACAAAAAATCAAATACTAAGAAGTTGAGTTTATGCCATCAGTAAGTGGAAACTTCCATTCACTTTTTAATTTTAATTTTTTTTTTTTAATACAGGGTCTTTCTATGCAGTCCAGATTCATACTGATCCTGTCTCAGCTTCCCCAGTGCTAAGAGCACAGCCATGCCCCACCACGCCCAGGTGAGGCAGGCACAGGGCGGTCGGAATTCTGGGGCCTGCACAGCATGGGATATCAAGGGTCAAAATTGGGACCCTGTGCTTGCCAGCTAGGCACTTAAGCCAGTGAGCTATCTCCCCAGCCCCATTCACACTGCGTTCTAAAGCACGAAAAATGAAGAATTCAACCACAACCATAATAACAAACCACACCTATGAGTTTAAGTACCTGCTTACTTTCTGAAATGGCGTACAGCTGTCATTTTACACCAAAGACCTGTCAGTAGATTTTAATCTTGTTCATGTATCACTTCACTAAAAGCAAAATATACATACAAACTCAAAAGCAACATAGCCACGTGCAGAGCCCATAATCCAGAAGAATGACTTCTATCCTCACAGGGGAGGGGCAAACAGGAACAGGGCCAGCCCCGAAGTCTCCAAGTGCTCCGCCCTGAATGCCCATGGCCCCCTCACCTCACCCTGGCGCCTGGTCTTGGGGGAAGGACTGAAGAAGTTGTGCAGGACAGAGAGCTCCGTGCTGAACAGTGCATTCTCCTTCTCCAGGATGTACTGCTTCAGCAGTGGGGAAACTTCATCTCCAAAGAGCGCCTGGTTGTCCTGCCAGATCTGCCGCTTCACCTCCACTGCGCAGGCGCGGTACAGCTCCTTGTCAGCCATCACCAACTTCAGCTTCTTCTCAGGAACCTATGCAACACCGCAACCTCCTTGGCCTCCCTCAGGACAAGCCAAGACCTTCAGCTGGGAGAGCCTCACCCACCCAAGAGTGCACCAGTACAGTCCACCAGAGCTTTGTGGGTTCAGACATGCTTAATACCCGCGGCTCTCCCAGAATAGGCCCCACACGCCAACAACGGTGCCAAGCTTGTCTCCGTGAGCCTAGCCTGGGACAAGCCGCACAGAAGAAGTCTCAGGAAATCACGCAGGCAGGCAGCTCATCAAATCTCCACGGAGCAGGCCAGGAGTGGTGGCGCACGCCTGTAATCCCAGCACTTGGGAGGCTGAGGCAGGAGGATCAGTGTGAGTCTGAGACCAGCCTGGACTACAAAAGTGAGCTCAAGGCCAGCCTGAACTGCATAGTGAGACCCTGTCTCAAAAAGACAAAAAAAAAAAAAAAAAAAAAAAATCTCCACGGAGCTAAGCAGCTACCTGCATCAGTGCAGGCTGACTTGACCAACCAAAGGCAACTGGGCAAACAAGCAGGTGGGCTGGCCAAACTGGTGGGCCACAGGGGTCCTGTCCTCCCGGGAGGATGAACACAAAGGTTCACACCTTTGGCAGATGTTTCATGACACACATCACCACTGGCTGCAGAGACGGCATCTTTACCAGGGAGAAGCTCTTCTCCAGCAAGTCTTCCAGCTTCTTGTACCTAGAGAGATTTGTGCAACTGAAGGAATGAATCCATAAGCAGGGCACCCTGGGAGGTCTTACACAGAGTCCTGGGTCATCTCCACAACCTTACATGCTGCCTGGGCAATTCCAAGGCTGAGAAGCAGCTGCTCCGCTCCCCCTACCTGCTAGCAGGTCGAGACCTACCTCTCCTCAGCCTTCCCCTCCGAAGCGATGGCGGACACTCGCTCCAGCAACTTGTCCCGCAGCTCATCAAACACCGACTGGTGGAACTCCAGCCGCGGTGTCCCATGCAGGTCCAAGAAGGGCAACGCTGACTGCAGGGAGGGCAGTAGTACCCCATTCTCTGTCTGAGAAAGCAGAGGCCCAGTGCGGGTGGGTCCTGCTGAGAGACCGCTCAGCCACAGGTGCCCGTATCTGCCTAGCCACCCCGGGAGCCCCGAATACACAGAAGATTAAGTCTATAGACGTCCTGATAACACAGCCGGGCACCTAGGCCACGGATGTTCCAGTGACGCCGGCAGAAACAGAGAACATCAGAACGCACCACGAATCCCGAAGTGGGCGCCTGGCTGGAACATCCCAGCGCCTCCCCACGTGGTGGACCCACCTGGAACTGCTCGATGGCTTTCAGCGGCTCGGTGCAGTTGGTCAGGGTCTCCTTCAGGTCCTCTCCATTGGCCACACCCAGGTCCTGCAGCCCCGCGAACATGGCCGAGGCCCCAGGTGCCGCCTGGCTCGGTGCACCATCGCCGCTCCGCTCCCCCGGAGCCACCGCGGACACCCCTGAAGCCCGTTCCCCGGGACCTCGGGGTCCGCCCGAGCCCCGCTCCCCCGCGGCCTCCAGCTCGGCCAGGTAGCGCCCGCTGGCGGCTCTGCACGGGCCCGCACCGCCCACTTCCGCCCCGCACAAGCCCGGGTCCTCCTGCCAAATCACTCCCCTAAAATGCCACGGCCGCGGCGCACAGGTTCCGGGCCGCGGTGCGCTACCCGGAGCTGGCAGAGCGACACCGCACGAAGGGCGGTGCCCAAGTGACGCTCAGGGCGTCTGCGCGGCCCCGCCCACTCAGCGAGTTCGGGTCAGCGGCTTAGGTCTCCTCGAGGTAGATTCCACGCTGTTAGGGATTTCAGAACTAACATTTCAGCCAAGTAAATTTTCGGTTTCTGTAACCAGGAATCCTACTGCTGATCTCACAGCAGCCTCTGGATGTTAGGAATACTTTTGCTCCACAAGCGCCCTGCACCTGGGTCCTGTCCGGTGAGAGACACAAGTGTGGAGACACTGCACGACCTGACGCTTCCGAAATGAGAAAACTCACGCCTTACCTTGCCACAGACTAAAGTCTAAATGTGCTTTCAGCCCCCCCCCCCCCCC